>JAHUTJ010017617.1:0-21128 GCA_036250325.1 Characodon lateralis | reverse complement strand
GAGGTTGTTTACCCGTGGAACTGGAGACAGTGAGCACTGGTGTGCCAGGATGATTGATGGTCCAAGAGTTTCTGTAGTTGGTGCAATGGGAGGAGGAAGGTGGACAGGGTTCACAGAGGGAGATCCATGGAACGAAGGAATCAGGAGACTGCCAGCTGGTTTGATCCAATGAGGAAACAGGAGGCTTGAGTCTTGGTTCATGGAGCTGGATAGCTTCTTTCCAGAAGACAGTAATCCAGGCAGAGTTTGATGCTGAAGGCAAAGTCAGGTTCAGGTGACCTGCAAGGCAACAAATCCAAAATTACAAAAGAGCAAAGCAAGGTCAAAGCAAAGGTAAAGTTAATGTGGCTTGAGCTGTACCACAAAGTGCAACACTCTGGCAGCGAGTTGCTGGCAGCGAGTAGCTGGCAGCCTCCTCCTTAAAAACTCCTCAGCAGATCATCAAGGAGATAGAGAACACCTGTCACCTCTCCTCCGGTTCAAACGCCATCTAGAGGCTAAGAACAGAAATGGCACCAAACAGACAGACATGGCACAGATCCTGACAAAGAGGAGATTTGTTTACAGTACATGGAGACATTATGCAAAGGAGGGCAGAGTAAACAGCGTCTACTCAGACAAAGTGTGGCCCAGACAACCCTGCTGTTTAAAATAACCGACCTAATGTGGAAGAGGGGGATGCGCGTTACAGAAATGTACGTTTTTAGCCAATAAGTAAAACTGTGTTTTGCCTAAACCTGGCAGTCCCTCTTTCACAGTAAAGCATAGTGATGGCAGCAGCATGCATTGGGAGTCTTTGTTTCCCCTGAGAAACTGTCAGAATAGGAAGAAAGATAAATGACAAAAATATAGAGAAGTTCTTCAGTGAAGGATCTTTTTATTTAGGCTGGGATAATGGTTTGAGGAGTAACTGGTAAACATCCTGGAATGGCCCAGTCAAAGCCCAGACTGCAATACAATTGAGAATCTTTAGGATAATTAAAAGATTGCTATTTACAAGCAGTGACAATCAAATTTAAAGGATCTGCAGCAGTTATCAATAAATATTAGGCAGAAATCCCAGTGGCTGGTTGCTGCATGCCCACGAGAATGAGCCAAGCACATTTTAACCCCCCTTTAGTATTGACTGTGATTATGCATGATTATGTCTTCTGCCTTAATTTTTATGTGTTTCATGATATATAATGATATAAATATAGAAATAAATCCTTTTAACTTCCTGGTTGTTACGCAGTGAAGCCCAGAGTTCCAAACTGGGCTGAGTGGGTTTTCAACTCAAAACAGATCCTGAGATTTCTGTGATGACAGGAACATTTAACATTTTATGAAATAGACAGATATATTCTGCCTGACCCCTGTGTGTTTTACACAGTGTAACCCTGTGATGATCGATGCTATCGAGGTCTCTGCTGCCCATAGAGCCCGATACTTCTGGGGGAACCTGCCGGGCATGAACAGGTAGGCAAGGAAACACCTTCTGTTGTCGGTTTGATGTGACTTACATGCAGTGATGCAATGTGCAGATTCATTGTCATGGAACTCCTTGTTTAGGCCTCTCTGTGCCTCTGGGATGGACAAGCTGGAGCTACAGGACTGTCTGGACCACGGAAGAGTTGCAAAGGTCAGTTCTCTACCAATCAAGGTCCCTAAGGAATATTTTTACCTGCAGTTGTTTCATGCAAAGTATTTAATGCTTGACAGTGCATGTTGTTTCTTAGTTTGGAAAGGTGCGAACCATCACTACTCGATCCAACTCTATCAAACAGGGAAAAGATCAGCACTTCCCTGTCTTGATGAATGGGAAGGAGGACGTCCTGTGGTGCACGGAGCTGGAGAGGTGAGCAGGCTGCAGGTTAAAGAAAAGCTGCGGCTGTGCAGAACAGGCTGTTTCCAATCCACTGAAACTTCCTTTTTTTTTATTATATTGTTTCCCTTTTTTTCTGACCAGGATTTTTGGATTCCCTGTGCACTACACCGACGTGTCCAACATGGGTCGTGGTGCCAGGCAGAGACTCCTGGGCCGGTCCTGGAGTGTCCCTGTCATCAGGCACTTGTTTGCTCCGCTCAAAGATTATTTTGCCTGTGAATAGACACAAGCCCGTCACCAAAGGGACAGATTCCATTCAGGAATATGCAGCAGGATTTTAATTTGATATATTTGTGTTAAAAAAAAGGGACCACGAGAGGTTTCACTCCGTCAGGCACTTTTGCATGGAAAGAGTTACTTTAATTAAAAACAGAGCTGCAGGAAAATGAGAATAGCTGTTATTGGATTCTTGAAATTATCTGTTGTGCAGTTGCAGAGCTGCGTAATTTCCATTTACACTGAGACAAATACAACAGCTCGGAGCTAGCCTGCAAAGTTCAGGCAGTAAACTGATCATATCATCCAGAATCAGGACCTGTGAGTAATAACGTCCCTGAAAACTAGTCTGGGTTGAGTTTCTGAGCAGCTGCAGAAAATAACGAATGATTAGGATAATGATGCAGCCTGTAAAATCAGTACAAAACCACTATTTTGTAATATTTTATTTGGTTTAAACAGTTGAAACCGAGCTGTCCAAAAGAACTGTGGATATAATAACATTTTACTGTCATGAAGCTGGTTGGAGGTGGGAAATAAGTGGATAAACTACAGTTTATTGGTTCCCGGGTTAAAATAGATCTAAATAAGCAAGAAAAGGGAACGTAAGGGAGCATCCACTTGGCACATATATTTTCGCAGAACCCCCATAAGAAGCCTTCCTATTTGAACTATGAAGCCCAGTGGATTCCCTGCAACCAAAACCTCTGTGCCAGGTTTGGTGCTTGTTATTTGGATTTGTAGTCAAATCTTAAGATTGTTTTAAACACTGTTTTAGAAAGCTTTCTGTGAGAAGGTCCTGCGATGATTGTTGATGACATCTATCCAGCCCCTGGACTCTCCTCTGATTCTGTTTGACCCCGGAAGCGTTTTGTGTCACTGTTCGCTGACATGGTTCTGTTCAAGAAAGCCAAAAATGTGAAACACTTTTACCAAAACATTAGTTTGTGTTGTGCTACTGACTGCCTGTAGTTAAAGGAGATGTTTAAAACCTTGAGCCAGCTGTTTAACATGTTTCCACGGCTCCTAAGAGATTTGTTTCTTTAATTAAGGAGTCTGCACATGTCTGAACACATTGTACTGTATTCACCAGACACCTCTGTAAGCTCAACGTGTTTTACTATCGGGTTATTTTGAAGTGACCCTAAATCTTAAACTAGTCGGTTAATCAGAGTGAAAGAGCCTTATCACCTGTCCTTCACCTGGATCAGGTCTGTTTGTATATGTACACGATCTGCTCCCTCAGCCTCACCACCTACGGCTCTTTGCAGTTTCTTTTTACGTACTGTATCAGCAGAAAGGTTTACAAGGCTTGTTTAACAGGAAATATTTCTGTTTAGACACAATGCAAAAGCCTTCATAAGAACACTTTTTCTACTTTTATTTTTTTATGAATAGTTAATATTTTTATGATGCATTAAAAGTGCTTCCCTGGAATAGATTCATGTTTTAACCTCATTGTTTCATTAAGAAGTCCTCACCTTCTGCTTTGAACTAAAAAGTATTAGTTTGCTGTAGCTGCTCCTTGCAGACACTTTACTTTGGTTTTAGCTTATTAACATATTATACGGCTTGCTTGTATTGTGTTTGTGAGATATTAGTAGGCTTTTAGGAATTTCATCTCATGTATGTGTGAACCTCATTAGTGGGTCTTTGTAGGCTTCTAAACTGGACCATATCTGCAGAGTAGCTGTGTTTTTAGGACATTACTTTTTTGTATCACAGTATATTTTTTCCTATTGATCTCGTCTTCAAAAGCATTTCAGATAAAGAGATTGAGTTATTTTTATATTGTTTTGCAACAATTTAGAGGAAAACATTGGTGTACTACTTGTAGCTACTTTTATAAGTTTTATGTAATAAAAAGCGGCCTTGCTGCACAAAACACAAGCAGGTGTCAGTCGTTCATTTATGCCGTCGGGTTCTTTTACTGGTATTTTTCAGGTCTGTCTAAGTATGGAAAAGACAGTTTTTCCAGACCATTCCCTATCCCATTGTTGAAAATATATATCCATCCATCCACAGTTGCTGCCATCTTTCCCATGACTCCCTTTTAAATGATATTCTCCATTACAATTATTTTTCCATTAAAAACTGCAGGATTTTTCCAACATTTGAAATATCTTATATAAATTCATAATAAAGTTTTGTATTTATAATTTCAAACTGGCTTAAAATGGACTGAAGACTAGAAGCTTAATTTGTAAAAGAAAAATATTTGGACATGAAAATAGTGTAAGAATCCTGATATTTTTGTATTTGAGCTTGCCCCGGTCAATTTTATTTGGATCTTCTGTAAGTCAGGTGACTGCTAGGACCAGGTCACAGGTCATAGCTTTAGAGATCCTATTCAACAACAGAAGGGCACATTTAAGGTTGCCCTAAAGGTTCCATTGTATAAATCTTGATATTTAATTATGCTTGTGGAAACCAAAGATCTAAGTTTGACCCCCATTGGACAAAAACAACAAATTGTTACTCATCTAAAGACCAACCACTTGTGTGACTAATAGCACCACTCCCAGTTTATGCCACACTTTCAGGTTGTAGGTATGTTAGAATCTGAGCTGACCTTTAAATGGCTGACCTTTATGCTCCAGGTCTGTAGTTCTCAGTGGTTCTTTACAAGTTCCATTGTTTTCGAGACAGCTTGACCCACATACAGAAAAACGCTCAGAAGTAAGAACAGAATGTAAGGTGTTTTTATTGTCAGCAAAATAATCAGGAGCGAGGACGGGAAACGCCAACTGTACGGGAAGAAAAGAGAAATGACTGATGAACAAAGGATAATGTAGAAAAATGACTAAAAGATCTGAGAAATGGCTTACTAAATTGTTGCTGCTTGAACCACCAGGGGTAGAGGGATTCAGGGTCTTTGCTTGCGAGGTACAAGTTGCTCAGCTGTTCTCTCTGGTGCTGTCTGAGAGAACTTGGTGAAAAGCAGAGATAGCTCAGGTGCGGGTATTTGTGTTGGAGGGTGGAACAGGGTACGCTTATGCCTTGGTCCTGAAGGAGGAGGAAGTGGGAAGCCGCCAGCTTAGTCCATGTCCGAGAAGTACAGGTGGTTGGGAACAAAGTCCACAAAAACGAAGATGCAATTTCCAGTAGGCGATAATCTTGATTCCCCAGAAACGTCTGGAGCGTAGTTGAGCCTCAGCAAGGTAAACAAAGCCTTAGGTTAGAAACCTGCAAGGGAGCAAATACAAAGCTACTAGGAGCGCAAAAACCAGTAGAGGCTACTAAGACAAACACTCTAGCATCGAAGTGCTGGCAGCCTCCTGCTTAAGTACTCCTCCATGCAATCAGCAGATAGGCCGCACCTGTCACCCAGAGCACCTGAGAACCTCTAGCACCAACTGAGAAACTCTGAGACAATGAATACAAGTACACACACACACACTCAAAGGGTGGCAGCAGGACCATAAAAACTGTGACCCAAGGATCTGGTTATGTAATAACTTGAACTCAGGAACTTCCTGTGTAGGCCTGGGTGCTATTTGAAAGTTGGGCACTTCTTCTTACTTTTAGATAGAAACACAATTTCAACTTTAAAGGAAAAACAAATGATTTAGCTCTCTGATATCATCTATTTATCATAAACTGCTTGTTTGGGGTTTTGAGTTTGTGTTCTGTGTATTTTCTCTGCACATCCATGTTTTTCACTTGCTTTATTTCAGTTCATTTAGGTTTATACGTTTTATTCTGGTGTTAGATGTTTTGGTTTGTATTTCCTTATAGATCTGGTTCCTCCCTGTTTGTGTTCTTTAGCTCCTTGTTTAATACTGATATTCCTATATATCGAGTTATGTTTTATTTCCTGCTCACGTGTGTTATTCATCCTCCCTCCATCAGTGGCTCTGCATTCCCTGTCACCAGCTGCCTCATACTCCTCCTGATTAGTTCCCCTGGTTCATTGGTCCTACCTACCTCAGTATTTATACTCTCAGACTGTCATTGTTCTCCACCGGTTCCTCCTGTTAACTACCCTGCTTGGTGCCCATCCGTTCCTTCGTGTATTTCCTACTCAAGTAATGTTACCTGCCTGTGTTCACCATCCTGATCCTTGTAGGTTCTTGTTTTAATATCGTTATTAAAATCACTTCAAGTCACCATGAGGCCGCTCGGCTCAAATCTGCATGTGGGTCCAACAACCTCAGCACCTCCTGACAGTACTGTTTGTAAGCACTTTTGAAGATGTCTCGTATCACTGCTACACAGATGATATCCAGTTATACATTCTTTTTAGGCCTCATGAGGTATCGAGACTGCAAGTCTTACATAAGTGCTTAGACTGTGTAAAAACTTGGACGGCCAAACATTTTCACCAACTAAATGAAAATAAAACTGACATTCTTCTTTCTAATGATGGAAACTCTTGGTCCTCTAGCCTCTTATGCCAAGTCCTCCATCAGGTATCTTGGGGTAAATTTGGACTCTGGTTTTACTTTAGATGGTCATGTTCAGTCCCCGGTTTGCTCATGTTTTATCACCAATAAACTATTGCTAAGCTAAGTGTTAGAACAGAACAGGAAATTGTCATTCATGCATTTGTTTCTTTGAAATTGGATTACCGTAATAATACCATTTACCTGCTTAAACAAAGAATCACTTGGCAACATCAGCCAAAAAGCATAGGTACTGAGAAGTGGTCTGTGGTCCCCACCTGCAGAACCACTCCTTTATTGAGTGAGTCTTGCTAATCGCCAAAGATTTCCCCTGTTTTCTATTTCATTTGAACAACATCTGTGAAATTGATTGTCAATCAGTGTTGCTTCCTAAGTGGACAGTTTGATTTCACAGAAGTTTAAGTGTTCCCTGTATTTTTTTGAGCAGTGTATTATAATTCATCTTATCTACCACAAAAAAAACCCCACACAAGACTTAAAATTCCCATGAGTGGCTATTAGAGGCTTTTCCTACTCTGTTCAAGAATTTCTAAGGTTTGCAATACAATGTTTGTACAGGGTCTGTTTGGTTGAAGAAAAACATCTTTACTAGAGTCCCATGCAGCGGACTAGCAATAGATTATCATTGATTACTTTAAATCATTGACTGCTAAAGCAGGAACAGCGAGATCGGCAGCAGGTGGCTCTTATTTTAACGCTTTTGAACATTTGAGGTTAAACAAATCAGAACTACAGGTTAAGTAGTGAGGAAACGAAGTAAAAGGTACCTGATGGTTAGCCATCATGATTGTGGTTGGCAAGTTTCTGAATGAGCAAAAATCACAGATAGCATCCAAGTTTCCATGAAAAAATAACCTTTTCCTCCATCTCTTTGTTTGTATACTGTTGTTTGCTTTTTGACAAAGAAAAATAACAAAACCATGGAGACAAAAACTGTATTTTATTCATTATTAATAAAGGAGAAAAACTATATTACCAGGTTTCTTTTTAGTACAGCCCTTGCTGTGTATAGTTATGTATTTAAGCCTTTATGAGGTTAATTATATTTTTAAAATGTCATTGCTTACCATCCAAGTTTATGACATAGTTCCTAATCTGTTCCCAATATTTTAATTATATCCTCACTAAATGAGGTGATAAATGCTTCAGCTGAGGCTTCATCCTCGCATTTTGGATCCCAACCAAACTGAATAATTTGCTTCTGATCTGACTGTTCTTAATGACTGGATATACACTTTTTGTTTCAGTATTACTGTAATTTGACCTTTACTCAAACTACTTTTTTTTGAGTCAGAAGTTACAATTAATAAAACATTTTCTCCATTACTGATATGAAAAACTTGGGTGTTATGTTTGACCAGGACATGTCACATTTAATCCCAAATTAAACAAGATTTTAAAACACAGTACTGGTAAAATCAGAAATATACTGTGCAAAAATCAACACTGAAAACTAGTCCAAGCATTCGTTATTCCTAGACTCTCATATCAGAATTTTCAAAAGTATCCCTAAAAAGCTTTGCCCAAAATATTGCAGCAGGACTTCTGATGCATGGACATTGTTAGGTGTATTTTAGGGGTGCTTTTGCAGACTCCTGTCTGCTGGTCTCTGCTGTGGAAATATAATGGAGTTAGGCTCTAAAAGGCCATTTGTACTTTGTGCAACAGTGAAGAGAAAATAAATTTTTGACTTTCAAAATTTACATACTAAACCTTAACCATATATTTAAAATGATTATAGACGTTTCTTGCTCTCTTCTCTTTTCTGTTTCTGTCAGGGGATGCTGGCTAAATGAACAGCAGCTTACACTGAGTACACGAGCATATAAACAAAATCTAATTTAGTAACAGGCGTCATTCAGAAATGGTCAACACAACGTCCACCCTTATGCAGTAGCTTTACACATTAGGAGATAATAACAGTTTGGTCTTTACCCGGTTCTTTGAATCTAACTCCAAATGTAGACAAACACACAACCAATTGCACTGTGCCATTATTACTCAGAAGGAAGGAAGTATGGAAACACTGAGTAGGAAAGTCCAGTTTATGATCCAGCAGCTTGTTGAAGCCACAGCAATGACTCTCAGTATAGGTTTTCTGAATAAATTTATCAGGCTCTCTCTCATCACTGTAAAGGGATTGTAGCTGTAGTTGTAGTTATTTTCCATGTTGCATCAGTTAATTAAAGTGTGCAGACATTCATTTTTGCACAACTCTGTTTAGGATCCACCACAGCATTTTAATTAGGTTAGGGCCTGGACTTGGATTGGGCCATTACAACAGTTTGGGAGCATAGCCTTTTACAACACCGATAAACTGCAGAAACTGCAGCTAACAGAGGTGGTAAAAGTGTGGATGATCAGTTGTTGGAGTCGTTTTTATAACATGCACCAGGCTGCTTCTATACATGAATCCTGAGGAAGACAAATACATTTTTATACGTTTTGGCCTTTCATCCATACAAAAACTGTTTTGTCCTGAGGCGCATTGCAGACATACATGCTTGGCCAGAGTGCAGCCCATCACCCTGAACATACCCAACGCACAGTTAAACTTGGTGTTGGCAGCTTTATGCTGTGGGGAAGCTTATCCTAAAAGTGACTGGAAGGCTGGTCAGAGCTAATGGGAGGGTGGCTTCCAACAAGATGGAGACTAAATGGAGGGTAATTCATGGAAAATCTGAGTTCTTGAGGACATAGGATCACCTTCCAGCAGGACAAGGACCGTAAGAATACAGTCAGAGCTGCAATGATAATTATGATAATTAGCTGATGAATTATCCTATGATATGATATGATTATCCTATGATAATTCATCAGTCCAGACCGTAACCCACATGAAAATCTTGATTGGAAAACAGATGCTCTCCATCCACTCCGAGTTTGAGCTGTTTGGTAGCTGGTAGATGTAGACCATCAGGGGGGCAGAATACAAATGCATACCACAATTTCTAGATTTTGATTAAAAAAAAAAAAAACGAGGAAAAAACAACAAAAACCAAACATGCATGCTCTTCCTTCCACGTCAGATAGGCACTACTTTGTTTTCCTGACATAAAATCCATCTAAATACATTTGAGTTTTGTGATTGTAACATGACAAAGAGTGAAACAGTTTAAAAGGTATAAATGCTTTTGCCAGGGATTGTGTGTAATCAGACTGAGTCGTAGAAACGGTTTACACGTTAATACAATATTAGCTGGACCAGTGGCCTTTCATTGCAAAAGGTTTCACATCTCCTGTTGTTTCCATTTGTAATGGGGTTGTCTTAATTCTGCGCTAATATCAATTTCTTTCGATTTTATTTTGTTGAGGGAGTTTGTGGTAAAATGTGCTTGTTGTAACATGCGCCTCGAGTTTGAGCTAAATGTCACTTAGACCTCGGTTCATGAAGCGTTAGCCAGTGGCTAACTACAATGGCGTCTCGACGGAAGCATCTACAAAGATTCGATCATTTTTGCGCAGTTAGCGCTGGTTCCAAAGGCCGTCAGCAATTTTAAACATAATTGAATGGCCTACTTTGATAATTGTTAGATACCGAACATTTTTAAGAACCACGCGGTTATTTTTAGCGGCATAAACCGGGAACTCATGTTAAATCCTAGCTGTGGGGGAGCGGGACGCTGCGCTCGGCGGAAGGATACGCTGGTGTTTGGGGGGTTCGGCGTGTGGAGGTTAGCGAGGAAGAACAGG
The DNA here is from genome assembly GCA_036250325.1 of Characodon lateralis. NCBI lineage: Eukaryota > Metazoa > Chordata > Actinopteri > Cyprinodontiformes > Goodeidae > Characodon > Characodon lateralis. The sequence continues at coordinate 10,946 of JAHUTJ010017617.1, read as the reverse complement.
TCTGCGTGGGTAAGTCTGGCGTGTTGTTTTTAACATGTTACACACATGTTTACCTAAGATGTAACTATTGAATGTTGGATAAAATCTAAACGCATTTCCAACCAGTCCGGCATGGTAATGCGGTCTCTTTAAGCTGCTTCATCGAAGGCGTTGATGCACTTTTTGGTTTAGTTTACCGAACGTCCGTCTTCACGTAACAAACGACGCAGAAGTTAGCATCAGATTGGAGTAAAGGGTTCATTCAATGTTTTGAATGGCTTCTTATAAACTCCTAAAAATAAATATTTTGAATGATTAAACTTGGACAAAGTTATCCTGCATTTTCTACAAAACGCAGCTCGAAGTTTTCTTTCAACTTATACTTTATTTTTTTAAATACAAGAATGAATAATTTAGTGGTTGGTTTGCGTTTTAATTGTATCTTGTTTTAAACGGAGGTATTGCAGACTTCTTACATATTCCTAAAAGCACAGTTTATGATTTGTACTCAAAACGGGGCGATTTGAATTGTTTTCCTGGTAAGTGGACCAGTTCGATGGAGTCCAGTCTGTTTTTAAATCATCTGTAAGCCGCATAGATTAACCCAGTCCACGTTTATCCATTCAAAGTACGATAAATTGTGATCCATTGGGTCAGTATTCTGGGCCTTCGCTTTGCTCACCGTGTTACTGCTGTTTAAATGTTAGCGATCCGTAACTTTAGCGTTACAATAAGTTGTAGTATAACTAAGCTTAACCAACGCTTCATTGTTCGGGTTGGTATTGTTTTGCACCGAACCCCCAGCTAACCTGGTTTCATTTCTCCTTCGCTTTTTAGCTTTTCTTCGAAAGTTGTTTCGATTGTTTGTATTGGCTTAAATGACACCCACTCCAATCCGATTGGTGGAAGGACAGTGACGTCGTGAATTCCGCCGTTTGGAGACACACGGGGGTAGCCTGATGTCTCCTGAATCGGAGTTAAACGGTATTTCCACATGATTGTCCCGGGAATGTCATAGTTGTGGTGTAGGACAGGTTTTTCCTAAACTTTACCGGACATTTTAAATGTTCTCAAACAATGTTAGAGGGCGGGTGAGAATTGTTACATTTGTAATCAGACTAAGACGCAGCCCTGTCGTAAAAACAAAACCTCAACAATTAGATGAGTGGGGTTACTGGAAAGTAATGAGTAGCAAAAATAAAGTTGCAGGATTCTCTTCAACCAACCTGGACAAAAGTAATACCCTTTGTAATATAAGAATCCAATGATGCCCATTTTGAATTCAGATTATATTTTTACATCCTAGATGCTTTTGATGAATTCCTAAGTCTAAGTCTGTTGATGCAACAAAATTCAATTCACTCACTTGGCAGCAACTGGATTCACAAGGTTAATTCCTTGCAGAACCCAATGAAAAGCATGAATTTGAGGGATGGCTCCAAAAACACTGCAATACAAGAGAGATGTTTTGCTGCGTTGGTCACTGGAATTTCTGTGCAGTCTGAAAAGCCTGGAGGAGTATGGAAAAAGAAAAATGAATTTCCTGACCCCATCCATCCACCCAGACACTGGGTTTTGCAGAATCCATATTTAAAGACCGGGCTCCACCATAACGTGGTGGAGCCCGGTCTTTAAATATGGTGAATTCTTCTATTAGTTCCTAAAAACGGGACAGGAAGTAGACTGAGGTTGTTGGTAAATGTGCGACAGTAAAGGTGTCAAATTTTGTAATGGAAACATGTGTATACCTGGTTCCCCTACATCGTCCACAGATATTACTGTCTGATACACATATTTATTGCATATGTTTATTTGTCTTTGGAGTTCAATATTCTGCTGCAGTTTGGAAATAAATGGGCATTAAAGAATCAGACTTGCTAATGAATGTAATGTCCAATTTTTTCTGGAGATTTTTTTTAACCACTCTGTGGTTTTAATACCTGCTTACTTCAGTTTACTGTCATGTTATAAATGGTATCATAACCACTGAGCAACCTGCTGCTGGTAGAAATGTTTTACTGGAGTCCCGTGCAGCCGACTATTAATATTAACAGCGAGAACGGCAGCAGGTGGCTCTTTTTTTGGTCCCAGTTGAAGATCTGAGGGGGAACAAAGTACGTATAAAGTACTGAGGAAATGAAGTAAGCGGTACCTGATGGTTGCCATCATGACTGTGGTTCACAGGTGTCTGAATGAGCACCAAATCACAGCGTCCATGGTTCTATGGAATAGGTTTTTCAATCCTTATGGTTTAAGAGGAAACACAGGAAATTCCCCAAAACCAGAAATAAAAGCACCATGTGACACAGCGCCCATAAATACTTGTTCCTGTCAGCCTGGATTCAGTGTGATTCAAGTGCCAGATGTTAGATGTCTGCTTCTGTTTTGTAATGTCTGATGGTATGGTTTTTCTTCTGAGGTGAGACATCTGAGTTAAGAGATGTTTTTCATCACAGAAAAGCATTTTTGAAGATAACTCTTCCCTTATTTTCGTTTTATTTAGGTCCAGAGGAGCATTCATCCCGCCTGCTTCTCCCAGGAAAAAAGAACTGATCATAAATATGGATTTTGTCAAAGCGGAAGAACGGCAGATGTCAGATGTAATCTGTTTGACATCGGAAGATGATGAGGACGTGATGTACATGTCGACGGAGCAGAAATCTGAACAGAGGGAGACTTCAATGAAGGAGGAGGAGGTCCAGCTGCAGCAGATCCAGTGTGTGGAACCAGCAAAATCTGCTGTGGACAAACTGATTCCTGGGAATGATTTGGTGAATTTCATCAGAACAAACTTCTATGACGATGTTTACTCAGCAGACCCAAAAGACGTTGCGCAGGCCGTCACAGACAGGCCTTACTGTGTGTACCTGTATGTAGGGGTGGAGCTGGGTGGAGGACAGAGCACCAGCGTCCTGCTCATCGGCTACTTTGACGAGAGCTCATGTGAAAGTGTGGTGAAGCTGCTACACACTCTGCAGATGAGCACTGACAGCACCGATCCGCAGCACCCCACTAACATGGACACAGATGCCATGGCGCGTGTTGCTGATTCCGACGCATGGCTGCTGGTTGAGGCCCTGAGGAAGTATGAACTTCCGCTGTCCAACCTCGTGGCCTTCTACTGCAGCACTCCACAGCCGGGCCTCAGCCGGGTGTTTGTTTCCAGGCTCCAGGCTTTCAGCCCAAAGTTCCTGTCCCTCTGCAGCATCCCTGGGTTAGCAGAGAGAACCTGCCATGCTGGACTCATGGCTTCCTTCAACCACGTGGTGGACCTGATTAGAGACATCCATCTCCATTACTCTACCTGCCCTTCCATTAATGACAGTCTGAAAGAGGTGTTCGCTGATGCAGGGCCGTATATCCCGCCTCGTCCAGGCTCAGCACAGTGTGTGTTCATAGCCCACAGCGTGCAGAAGATGGCCGCCCGTTGGCAGGATTTGCTGGAGTATTTTAAGTCCCTGAAGGAGACGGAGACTTCGAACCGGATCAGGAGCCGGCTGATGGACGACATAGTCAGGCTGCAGTTTTTGTTCCTTTCCCACTCGTTGGAACCTCTCAGAGCTCTCCAGGAGCTGCAGCAGTCCGACACAGCAGGTCTGACCATGGAGCTCCAACAGATGTCCATTATTCTGCACTCCTACACAGCCAGCATCTACCAACCATCTGTCGTCGATCGCTTTCTATGGAAGCGGGAATGGGATCTGCTTCCCAGTGAGCAGCTGCTTCCTGTGGATGAGGTGAATGTAGGCTCGCTTGCTTCAGACTTGATGCGGGCCTTGGGTCCAAGTCTGAGAGAACAGAACAGGAGAAGTTTCCTAAAGGATGCCCAGACTTTCTATAAAGTAGCTCTGCAGAGTTTTGTGGAGAGCATTCCAGGTCCGCTGGGGGACGTGGCTCTGAGGAATATTGGACTGGTGCTGAAAAATCCACAAAGTATAACTGTAAGAACTTCTTTTCTGGACCATCTCTGTCGTTTCCTTCCTACCTTCCTGTTTCCATGTTTAAAGCCAGACCACTGTACAAGACTGGAATGAAACCAGTAATTTTCAACGTTCCTTGTGTGTCAGATTATTAAAAACATAGTGAGATGAAGTAAAAAACATCAAAACCAGCTTCTTTCGTTTTCTACCAACCAATATTTACACTTGCTAGGAAAGTTCAGCAGTCTTAAGAAACCGTCAGATTTGGACTTAATTTGCTGACAATGATGGTGATAAAACACCCAGAACAAAATATATGTGTTAAAGGTGTAACAGGACACGTATTTGTACCGAAAATATCCATCCATCCCTCCATCATCCATCCGTTCATCCATCAATCCGTTCATCCATCTGTTCATCCATCCATCGTCCGTCTGTTCATCCATCATCCATCCGTTCATCCATCTGTCCATCATCCGTCCGTCCATCCATCCATCATCCGTCCATCCATCATCCGTCCGTCCATCTGTCCATCATCCGTCTGTTCATCCATCCGTCCGTCCATCCATCCATCCATCATCCGTCCGTCCATCTGTCCATCATCCGTCTGTTCATCCATCGTCCGTCTGTTCATCCATCATCCATCCGTTCATCCATCTGTCCATCATCCGTCTGTTCATCTGTCCGTCCATCCATCCATCATCCGTCCATCCATCATCCATCCGTCAGTCCATCCATCATCCGTCCATCATCTGTCCATCCATCATCCATCCATCATCCGTCCATCCATCCATCATCCATCCTTCCATTCATCCATCCATGATCTGTCCATCCGTCCATCCATCATCCATCCGTGCGTCCATCCATCATCCGTCCGTCTGTCCATCCATCATCCATCCGTTCGTCCATCCATCATCCATCAGTCCATCCATTCGTCAGTCCATCATCCATCCGTGCGTCCATCCATCATCCATCCGTCCGTCCGTCCATCCATCATCCATCCGTCAGTCCATCCATCATCCGTCCGTCCGTCCATCCATCATCCGTCCGTCCATCCATCCGTCATCTGTCCATCCATCATCCATCCTTCCGTTCATCCATCCATGATCTGTCCATCCATCATCCATCCGTGCGTCCGTCCATCGTCCATCCATCATCCGTCCGTCTGTCCATCCATCATCCATCCGTTCGTCCATCCATCATCCATCCATCCATCAGTCCATCCATTCGTCAGTCCATCATCCATCCGTGCATCCATCCATCATCCATCCGTTCATCCGTCCATCCATCATCCATCCGTCAGTCCATCATCCATCCGTGCGTCCATCCGTTCATCCATCCATCATCCGTCAGTCCATCCGTCCGTCCATCCATCATCCATCCGTTCATCCATCCATGCGTCCATCCATCATCCGTCCGTCCATCCATCATCCATCCGTTCGTCCATCCATCATCCATCCATCCGTCAGTCCATCCATCCGTCCATCCATCATCCGTCAGTCCATCCATCCATCCGTCTGTCAATCCATTATCCATCCATCATCCATCCGTCCATCCATCATCCATCCTTCCGTCCATCCATCATCCATCCATCCGTCCGTCCATCCATCCATCCATCCATCCATCCTTCCGTCCGTCCATCATCTATCCGTCCGTCCATCTGTCCATCATCTGTCTGTTCATCCATCCTTCCGTCCATCCATCATCCATCCATCTGTCAATCCATTATCCATCCATCCGTCCATCCATCANTCCCTCCATCCATCCATCCCTCCTTCCGTCCGTCCATCATCTATCCGTCCGTCCATCTGTCCATCATCTGTCTGTTCATCCATCCTTCCGTCCATCCATCATCCATCCATCTGTCAATCCATTATCCATCCATCATCCATCCGTCCATCCATCATCCATCCTTCCGTCCATCCATCCATCCGTCCATCATCCGTCCATCCATCCATCATCCATCCTTCCGTCCATCCATCATCCATCCGTCCGTCCATCTGTCCATCATCTGTGTGTTCATCCATCCATCATCCATCCTTCCGTCCATCCATCCATCATCCGTCCGTCAATCCATTATCCATCCATCGTCCATCCATCATCCATCCGTTCATCCATCATCCATCCGTCCATCCATCTGTCCATCCATCCATCATCCGTCCATCCATCATCCGTCCATCCATCCATCATCCGTCCATCCATCATCCATCCGTCCATCCATCCATCATCCGTCCATCCATCATCCATCTGTCCATCCATCCATCATCCATCCGTCCATCCATCATTGTCCATCCATCATCCATCCATCATCTGTCCATCCAACCATTATCCGTCCATCCATCATCCATCCGTTTATCCATCCGTGCGTCCATCCATCCGTCCATCATCATCCATCCGTCAGTCCATCCATCATCCGTCCGTCCGTCCATCCATCATCCGTCCGTCCGTCCATCCATCATCCGTCCATCCATCCATCCATCATCCATCCTTCCGTTCATCCATCCATCATCCATCCTTCCGTTCATCCATCCATCATCTGTCCGTCCGTCCATCCATCCGTGCGTCCATCCATCATCCGTCCGTCCGTCCATCATCCATCCGTTCGTCCATCCATCCATCCGTGCGTCCATCCATCATCCGTGCGTCCATCCATCATCCGTCCGTCCATCCATCATCCGTCCGTCCATCCATCATCCATCCGTCAGTCCGTCCATCCATCATCCATCCGTTCGTCCATCCATCCATCCGTCAGTCCATCCATCATCCATCCGTTCGTCCATCCATCCGTCAGTCCATCCATCCGTCCGTCCATCCATCCATCATCCATCTGTCCATCCATCCATCATCCATCCATCCATCTGTCCATCCATCCATCCGTCCATCCATCCTTCCGTCCATCCATCATCTGTCCATCCATCATCCATCCATCCTTCCGTCCATCCATCATCTGTCCATCCAACCATCATCCGTCCATCCATCATCCTTCCATCCGTCAGTCCATCCATCATCCATCCGTTTATCCATCCGTGCATCCATCCATCCGTCCGTCCATCCATCATCCGTCCGTCCATCCATCCATCATCTGTCCATCCATCATCCATCCATCATCCGTCCATCCATCCGTCCATCCATCCTTCCGTTCATCCATCCATCATCCATCCGTTCGTCCATCCATCATCCATCCATCCGTCAGTCCATCCATTCGTCAGTCCATCATCCATCCGTGCGTCCATCCATCATCCATCCGTCAGTCCATCATCCATCCGTGCGTCCATCCGTTCATCCATCCGTCCGTCCATCCATCATCCGTCAGTCCATCCGTCCGTCTATCTATCATCCGTCCGTCCATCCATCCATCCGTCCATCCATCATCCATCCTTCCATTCATCCATCCGTGCGTCCATCCATCATCCGTCAGTCCATCCATCCATCCATCATCCATCCGTCCATCCATCATCCATCCTTCCGTTCATCCATCCGTTCATCCATCCATGCATCCATCCGTCAGTCCATCCATCCATCCGTGGCCGTAACCTTATATTCTGACTGTCAGATGCTTCATTGGTGGGGCCACTGCTGTCACCCTTGCGTCCATTCTAGACTTTCTAGCTCTTTGTTTGTCAAACCATTTGTCTACATGTGGACCAAATCAGACCATTCCCTCTGGTTCAGTACCTGTTTCATTATGAGTCAGGGTTCCTCTGTACTGTAAAACAATGACACTCTCTCTGTCCTTCAGGAAAAAAGTTTTCCCTGGCAAGTGTTGTCAGTGATGGGTGCTCAGCTGGGTCTATGCACTGTTGGACCTTCAGAGGTGGAGCTGGTGCGCAACTGCTGCCGTTTCATGAAGCTCACAAGGGAACAGAGCGGGAGTGATGAATGTAGCAGCTGGGTAAAGGTACGATGTAAGTTTGTGGTTTAACTTTGTATGTGTGGCCCAGAAAGTAAGAGGTAGTCCACCTCGAGCGATGATGGGTCCTGGGTGTGTGTGTGTGTGTGGTTTAAGGGACGTTCACCCAACACAGGCAGGCCTGTGTGGAGCTGGCAGTGATGTACAGTACTTTACAAAGTATTCACAGCCTTGTAACTTTTCTGCTATTTTCACACTATAGCTACTGACTTCATTTTATGGGGATTTTATGTGATGGACGAACACAAAGTGGTGTCTATTTGTGACATGGAAGGAAGAGGATACATGGTTTTCATTTTTTGTACATTAAAGTCTGAACATGTGATGTGTATTTGTATTGAGACATACCCACTGAGTCTCCACCAGTGGGTATGTCTCTTCCAGCTTTGCACATCTAGGGACTGAAATTCATTACTTCTCATTCATGTAAAACAGCTGAAGCTCCGTCAGATTGGATGGAGAGTATCTGAGAACATCATGTGTTCCTCTATGATTCCCTGGATTTATGTTCCCATCAACTCTGCCCAACATGAAGCTGCTTCCACCATGTTTTGGTGTGCCATGTTACTTTTCTGTCACACAACATTTTATATGTAGGTCAAGAAGTTCAGTTCTAGTCTCGGTACCGGACTGAACCTGAGCCCTTTTCTTCTGCAGCTCCTCCAGAGCAACCATGGGCCTCTTGGCTACCTCCTTGATAAACGTTCTTCTTGCCAGGCCCATCGACATAGATGATGGTTTGATTAGATGGATCCTTTATTAATCCAAAATGGCACCGTTCCATTTAACAAACAAATCTTTACAGAGGTGACACCACATTTATTTACATAGTTTTTATATAACCATGTATCATTTTACTTCCACTTCAAAATTATGGACTGCTTTGTGTCGGTCTTTCACATAAAATCCCAGTTAAATACCTTGATGTTTGTTGTAACCGGGTAAAAATGTTCTAGACGAGCGAAAACGTTTAGAAGGAGCTGAGAGATCGGTGTTGATTGTCAGGTCTGGTTTAAACCAGCCTGAGTTAACCAAAGTGCAGCACAGAGTCAATTAGTCCAAATATGACACACGATTATACAAGAAATTAAAACTTCAGAAGAAATTAGAAGATGGCATCTGGATCGCAGAAAGTCCAACTATAACAGCCTCCTCATGATGGCTATACTAAGGTTGAAGTCTATCTTCTCTGGTGGTGGAACCGGCTGCGTGATGAAAGAAGCAGAAACTGTCTATTTTCAGCCTAGAATAACATCTTTTTGTTAGACTGGCAAAAGGAGCTGCAGATGAGGATTTTTTTACAATGAATATTACACCTGGATGTGGTCGCACCTTTATGTGCAACCACACTCATGGTTTATGAGGAAAGACTGCACATCCAGTCCGAGGAAGCAGGCATAGTACCTGAGTTTGGATGTACAGGTGGTGCATGTGAAGGGAAAACTGTGGGCAAGGGGTGGATGGCTCAGTTGGTAGAGCATGAGCACCATGTGCCTAGAGGCTAGTCCTCGATGTGGTTGTCCTGGGTTTGATTCCCAGTCTCCCAGGACATTTGCTGCAGGTCTTCTCCTTCTCTCTTCACCCTCTTTCCTGTCAAGCTACTGTTCAATAAAAAAATATTTAAAAAAAATCTAAGCTGGGGGCATTAAAGTAGTTTTAGATGGAAAAGGTTCTGAATAGTTCACAGGATCAGAATGCAGAGTGTGTGACACCATCACTCAAAGCAATCCAAAGTGCTTTACAGGACATTACAGGAAAGACAGGAAGCATAAAAGCAACGAATGTTAGGATATTAAGAAATGAGCCAAACATTAATAATAATAATATTTGCTCTGTTACATTACAGATGATAACAAAATGGAGGTTAATCCAAAGAAGAGCTCAGTTTGCTTTCATTGGAAATGTTTCAGAACTGCAGGTGATGATCAAACCAACGTCTTTGCTGTTGTCTGTGCAGATTTTAAACAGAATGAGTACCTGGCCTACTTTACACAAGCTGTTTCTGACCCTGCTGGCCCTGCCCAGCTCCCTGCACCGGACCCAGGTGTTTGCTAAGGTGAGTTTTGAAAGCTGTTCTCAGTGCCTGCTATATGAGCTACATCAGAATGGGTTGAAGATGCCCTCAGTGAACACCATGGTGTAATTGATACGTTCAGAACAACCACAGCATTAAAATCTGTCCAACGGATCAGAACCGGTCTTCTCCTGCTGTAAAAAAGTAATTATCTTCGTTTTTATTTATTTCTTTGCTTCATTTAAATGTTTTAGATCATCAAATATTTTTGTATTAGACAAAGATAACCAGATTAAATACAAATGCAGTTTTCTAAGTCATATTTTCCTGTTTTGAGAGAAAAAAAAGCACCATGTGAAGATGCCCCATAAATCTAACAACAGGCTGTGGTGGTGAAAACTGTCAGCGAGTCTTTTAACATCTCTGTGAAGGACGTTTCTTTCATAAACGGCCTCTTTAAGGTCATGACAAAACGGCTCTGCCTGTCTTAGGTAGGGACTTTGACTAGGCCACTTCAAAACCTCCTTTTTACATTTTTTGAGCCATTTAGAGGCGGACTTGCTGGTGTGTTTTGGCTGGACATTTCCGTTCTGAATTTCGTGGGAGAGAGCAGCGTTTTTGGAAGAAGAACCACGAGAAGAAGCTTTACTGAACAGGTGGAAGTATGGAAAAAATCCAAACACAGTAGCTCATCTGTCAACCATGGTGGTGGAGATATTATGGTTTGGGCCTGTATGGCTCTCACCGGTGCTGGATCTTCATTAATGATGGAACTGCTAACTGACAAATAAATAATGACGCTCTGGACGGAGCTTCATCGTTCAGCGCATTGCTGAGGCACCATGAGGTTCTGCGCCACAAGATGCTCAGAACCTGCTAATGTCTGTGAATTTTTAAACGCTCATTACATGCAAGGGCTATGAACGAGACACAAAGACGGCTGCTTCAACATACCGACCATTGTTACACAGCTTTAAAGGACTCATATCATGCTGGTACCAGGGCTGCTCTGGGTTTTTCGGATCATTCTCTAATCCACCTCATCCCAACCTACAGACAGAAACTAAGAGCTTCCAAACCCAAGGTTCACACTGTTAAGAAGTGGACTGAGGAATCAAAGCAG
>JAHUTJ010017616.1:0-21136 GCA_036250325.1 Characodon lateralis | reverse complement strand
TGTCCATCATTCTATTCTCTTTATTTTATTTTACTTTTTTAAATTACCTCTGTTGTTTGATTTTATCATTTGATTTGTTTTTCTGTGTCTGTATCTGTGTTTATTTGCTTTGTGATTATATTGTAATTGTATGTACAGCACTTTGAGTGTCTCGTTGCTGAAAAGCGCTATATAAATAAACTTACCTTACCTTACCTTGTCACTAAACAAAACACATTGCATTGTTGACAGTAATGTTATGTCAATGCAGGGCAAACGGAGCTGGATCAGTTTGATTACGTTTTTTACATGTGAACACATGCCAGGGGAGGGTTTTGTTTATGCAGTAAAAAATTATTTTGTGTCACCAGAAAACTATTTAAACAATCAAACACATAGTATATCGTTAAAATATTGGCAAAACAAACAAAACAAATTTAGTAAAATCTTTGGAAAATAATTTATTCTTACATACATAAATGTTCAATTTAACTTTTTTGCAGGACAGTTATGTGACGCTATGTTTTAAAATTAGCAAAGGTATAGCATACAGATTCATACAATCATCTATTTTTATGTTGCTAATATTACGTTCAGGCTTAAATATTGTGGCTGTTTATAATAAACTCCGAACTCTTCAAACACATACTCTCAAAAAAAACAACAGAACCCAGTGAGTCTCTGAAAAGAATTAAAGGATCAAGGGAGACAAATTAATTAACAGACATATTTGTCTTTTATATTGTTAATATTGATTGGCCAATTTGTTGCGAGTTACACCGAGCAAGATTAGAGAAATAATCTCATCAGGGCAGGTGACAAACCTGCTGTGAGTAGCGCAACAAATGTTAACTAACTGTAACAGTCCAGAATAGCAAGTGCCTAACATAACAGAAGGAAAAAATTAGCAACTGGATCATTCATAATGATGTAGCGTAACAATCCCTGCATATTTCTAGCAACACAGCAGAGGATCTGTTTTCTTTTCCTCTTGTTCCAGTCATTAGCACATGCAATTTCCTCATTTAAATAGGGCGGTCTGCACCTGTTTTGCACCTGCTATCCATTGCACACGCAATCTTTGAAAATCACATGCAACATGCCCATTTATTGCACGTGCAATTTATTTATAGTACACGCAAATTAGCACCGCTATTTGGGATTTTTGAAGATCAGGCCCTTTATGTTCTATTCACTCAGATTTTCTTTCTAATGCACATTTTTAATTGAACTATTCCCCGCAAGGTCAACATAGACAGACAATACAGTGTAAGCAAAAGCAACAGATTTGACAGTACAAAACAAAATACTCTACACAAAGTTAGCCACCACACCTTTTGCTCCTAACCTATGAGAAAGTTCTAATCACACTCAGCGGGGTTTGTTGTTGGGGAATTTATTGACTAAGGCGATCAGGCTTCTTCCAAAACGGCCCCCGGCACCTCATGGTCCTGTACCTGCACCTTTAGGGCAGTATGGCTACAGGTTCATTAAGTGGGTGAGTCAAATTCTACGTTATTGAAATTGTTTTGATGATCTCAAACATTTAGTGAGACAGAAAAGCAAAATAAAAACATTTCAGGGCATTGTATATCAGCAAAAGCAGTGGTGCACTCTGTTTAAGTTTATTAATATCTCAAACAGGTATTACCAAAATTATTCAAAGTTATGTAACATGTCTAGGACCCATTATGGGTATCACTTTCCAACCAGAGTATGCAGCATCAGCCCCATTAGTTAACGTTGGTGGGGTATAAGTTGTACTTACTTTCCTGTTAAAACACACAAAAAAACCTGATTTTCCACCAGGGATTTTTGATTTGAAAGAACTAGAAGAACAACAGGGAAACAAAAATAAAATAAATAGGGGGTATAATGAGGAGCGTAGAAGGCATAGACAGATGCTCTGTTAGTCACAGAGAAGACAACAGTATTGGACTAGCAGTGTGAAGTAGGCTTAGAGCAGGTAAAATATGGCTCAGGGCAGATATTTCTTGCTTTGTGTGACTATCAAGAGCTTTTTTTAAACCTGTCCAACAGTCCTTCCAATCCAATCTTGTCGCTCATAATATATATATATATGAACAAGAACCCCATTTTACCACAGGTTTGATCCATATAAATTCTGAAAACCCTCAAAGAACTTTTTATTTGTCAAAGCTGATTAAACCTCCAGTCCAGAAAAAGAAAATAATTCAGCAAAAAGTTGTTAATTTAATAACTGGATAAATAAAAATAATAAAGATTCAACATTGGAAATCTATTTTTATGCTGTAATAATGTATAAATATTTATGCTCTGTAGTTACACAAACATTCAAAAGGGGTGGAGCTAAAAGCCATAGGATATAAAGCAGATCAGCAATACAGTTTAAAAGAATTAAAGAGCAGTTTGAAAAATGAGTTCCAGGTTTATTTATTGGTTTAGGTTTTTAGGAATCTGGATTAGAGATTTAAAGACAAACATTGAATCTGCCTACATTTCTCTGTCACTTCAATACATATGTGTGACCTGAACAATGCAATGAAAAGAAGCAGTTTTTACATTAATGTCTCTAAGAATACTCTTGCTATGTGAAATAGAGGCACTTTTGCGTTAAAATCCAAATGAATAAATGTGCACTCAGATGAACCAGGCAGGTGTTAGATATCCACTACTACTATAACAAATTTTAATTGTTTAATTTCTGTAACCCTACTAAAATTCTCAGGTTTTAAAATAATGTGTTGCACTGCACATTTAATTGTTGCAGCTGTAACTTTGTCCATAGTGCAATCATGCTGGATCACACTACAGCCACAGCAGAGCAGACAATCTGAGAAAACATGCCTGAAACAGATTAAGATGTAATATGCTTCAGATGCTCTGCCTAAGCAGAAGTTGCCTATTGATTAAAAAAAGAACTGGTTAACAAGGTAAGGAAAAATATTACTTCAGAGCTGCAGCTGAGAGGAATGAAACTTTAAAAACATTTGTACAGTAAGATTGTACATTTCTGTTCTGCTCATTAGGACAGAGCAAAAAAGGAGCAAAGCTTAAATAACTTACAGTCAGGGTTCAGCTTTCTACGTGAGTTTTAAATGGAAGAATGTGTTTTTTAAGGAAACCTGTAGTCATCTTCTAATGTTATGCCCTAACAAATTTCACAATTTATTTCCAAACATAGATAAAATCCTGGAAGATGTTTAATTGGTATTTAAAAGTAGAGCAGCTCACAAAATAAGCCAGTTTTTCTATTAGCTTTTCAAACAATATAAGACAGATTTAGAAAACTAATTCGTTACAGAAAATTAGCTTACTGTCTCTATTTGCTTTGCGTGGATTCATGCCAAATCCAAAAATAAGTGACACCTCAGAAAGATCGTTTGTAAAGGATCTCTGATTTACATAGACTTATTTCTAACTATTAATACCTGAGTAAGAAACAGATATGACCCTTGGTATTAGTGGAATATAGAAAGCAAAGCATCTTTTTTTGGCAGATTGCGTTCCTCTTTTCCTCCTAAGGTTCAGTCTGATTCTTGGCTCAGGCATGCGGAAAATCCTGTCCCCATCTCCCTTTAAAGATAGAAAAGACAGGACATTTTAATCCTTAAGAGACCCTGTTTGTTTAGTTTAGTTTGAATGTGTAAAGTGTTGAGATAACACTCAGGCTGACATGAAATTTGCACCAAAGTCAGTAAAAGAGCTAAAGAAAGTATATTTTTTAATTTTTTGTCATAAAATGATGCTGATGGGGTACAAGATCAAAAGTCAAATTGTGGACAGTAAAATTAGGAACGCTTCACAGGCCTTTAAATAATTCTAGAATTTACCTAGTATTTAAAATCAAACTGTTACTATTTGTTTAGTAAAAGGAATAGTTACAAATGTAAAAGTAATGAAGTCTTGAATGAACAGTGATGATCCCTTTTTTTGACTGTTTCCAACTGCTCTGCTTATTGCGTCTGGTTTGCCTAATGTCTAATTTTGCCATGTCCCTTGTGACAGCAATGTTAAAGACGCTGAAAATGCTCTGAGTGCATACTCAAGCCTTGTTGACCACCAACAGAACCTTAAACTGGATGTGGAGGTATCAGAGATTGGATGGATGATGACAAGCTACCAGCCTCTCCTCCTGGCTACCTGGAGTTTACTAAAGTGGGATATGTTTGATTTACTTTTATTTTGGTCACAACAGCTTACCTGTTAAAAGTTCAGGTGTGGCGTTTTTGTTGGTTTGTTCTATTCTTTGGCACTGCTGGACTGGTTTAGACATCAGAACAACATGGAAGGATAATATCTGCATATTCTTGATGTGGTAGGAACAAAATCAGCCTTCTTTGGTTCACCCTTGACTTTTAGGGATGCTTTAAACTGGATCCCTAAATATGTAATAAGAGAATTTATTGATTTAGTCTTTAGGGTAATTACTTTTTTATTTATTAACACAACAACTGTAAATAACTGTAATAACACTGAGTAAATTTTGTTGAACACACTGGAAATAAATAAAACTTGTTTAACAGGATATAACATTTCTCAATACATTAGAATATCATAAAAAAAACAACTTCAATAATGAAATCCAAAAAGCGAGTCCAAGCATATTAAAAAAACATATTACTGTTTTTTGTGTCAGTGTTGTTATTATTTTCTTTTCTGTTTTATCTTATTAGATTTCCTAATCAAAGCTTTCATTATACACAGCTTTGACCATAATGTCTCTTGCATCTAGGCTCAGTATCCATAGAAAGCAAATTTTTTCAGTTAGGAAGGTTGTAATACTGTACATTTACTCGTTGCTACTCCTCCTTGTTCGTTCTGATCCAGAAGGTTGACTTCACGACAGACACATTCTGGTTCTCTGTTCTAACAAGAGACAAATAAACAAGTTGGTGGTTAGCAGCTCCAGCAGCTTCTGCCCCACAGTAACAGAGAGCAACAGAAAATGGGGCAGAGCTGACTGTGATCATATAGTGGTTTTAACATAAATTTAGATCAATATTCTACATTATACTTAACACAGTTAGCAATGAATACATATATTGTGGTAAAGGAAAGAGAGTACACACAAATATTTACTATTCAAAGACTATCGTACAATTGGCAACTGAATTGTTACTTTGTATCAAAAAGTAAAACATACCTAACAAGAGACAAATAAACAAGTTGGTGGTTAGCAGCTCCAGCAACTTCTGCCCCTATACATGAAATAAAATACAATGAATAACTCTAAACAAACTACAGAGTAATCAAATGAACAGTTGATAAAACAGTTAGCAGTTGTAACATTAAACACAGCCAAAATAGACAACGTGAATTACAATAACAGTTTAAAACATACAAAATATGGCAAAATCGAATATGAAACAATGTTTATAATTAAATTAACCTAAAATATATGTTAAAGAATCATATTTGTTATGAAAATAGAGCTGATCCTAATACATACCACAGTAACAGACAGCAACAGAAAAAGAGGAAGAGCTGACTGTTACTGGTTGATATGGTAACTACCAACTGACAAGGGTAACATAAAAAAAAACTTATATAGCAATAAAAGTCAGGAAAAAAATAACTTGTTGATTAAATAAAATGAATTTGAAGAATAAATAAACCAATTGTGACAAACTTCTCATCAATAGTAATGTTAAAATAAAACTTTATTTACAAGCCTTTGAAATGTAGTAGGGGCATTACATAACCCAAAGGCATCACTGTGTTCTGTAGAAAACTGTCCGGAGTTACAAAATCTGAAATTTTGGAAACTCTTTTAGTTAATGGAACTTGCCAGTACCCTTTTAGCATGTCAAGTTTGGTGACATAGGTGGCTGGCCCAATTTCATCGATACAGTCATCGATGAGGAGTAAGTTATGGGCATCAAGGACTGTTACAGCATTCACCTTTCGAAAGTCCGTACAGAACATTTGGGTTTCCATCAGCTTTTATGTCCAGTAAACATGGAGAACTCCATGGGCTACAACTTGGAATAGCAAATCCATTTTTAATCAGATCCTTCACTTCCTGTTTCATAACTTCCCTTTTTGTAGGACTGACACGGTATGCTCGTTGTTTTATAGGTACAGGTTTGGTAAGAACTATATCATGAGACAACACATTTGCCTGGGTAGGAACATCTCCAAACAGACATTGGAAGTCTAGTATGAGTTTCTCAATGTCCTGTCACATTTGTCACCTGACAAATGTGACAAATAGTGAGGTAGGTTAGAAAGAACCTCACTATTACTAAGCCTAGCAACCCGGGATACATCTTTGCGCGTGACCAACTCCTCCTCAGTAGAAAACAAAGCCACACAGGCTGTAGAGGAAACTGAGTCAGCCTGACCTTTAGGGACCTGGGCATCTTCCTTTGAGTGATAAAGTTTCATCGTGTTAATATGACAGAGTCTAGTCTTGCAGCGACGGTCAGGAGTCTGGACAACATAATTTGTCTCACTAACCTTCTTATCCAGCACATATGGTCCCGAAAACATAGTTTCCAGAGAAGAACCAAGGATGGGCAGCAAGACTAAAACCTTATCGCCTGGGTGAAACTCACGAATCACTGCTTTTTAGTCAAAATGCTTTTTCATCTTAACTTGTTTTGAGGTCAAGGCATCCCGAGCAAGAGAACAAGCTTCTTAAAGTCGCTTTCTCATTTTTGCTACATATTCTGGGATACTTTTAACTGTCTTAGAAGGGGAAACAAGCTTGTTTTTAAGGACATTCAGAGGCCCTCTAACCTCATGGCCAAACACAAGCTGAGCAGGGCTAAAACCTAAAGATTCTTGCACTGCTTCACGTACAGCAAATAACATAAATGGGAGACCTTCATGCCAGTCCCTCCCCGTATCCATACAGTATTTGCGTAGCATAGACTTTAAGGTCTGGTGAAATCTTTTAAGTGCGCTCTGACTTTCAGGATGATAGGAGCTTGATGTAACATGCTCTCCACCCAACTCCTTCAACACTTGTGCAAAGGCCCTAGATTTAAAGCTGGTGCCTTGGTCAGTTTGGACAACCTTGGGAAGACCAAACACTGAAAAGAACTTCACCAGTGCTTTTGTTATAACCGGAGCAGTGATCCTCCGCAGGGGCACGGCCTCAGGAAACCTGGTGGAAGCACACATTATGCTTAAGATTAACTGGTTTCCACTCTTAGACCTTGGTAAGGGACCTACGCAGTCAACTAGTACCTTCCCAAATGGTTCATTCATTACTGGAATTGGGTATAAGGGAGCTGGAGGAATGACCTGATTTGGCTTGCCCGCAACTTGGCAAAAATGACAGGTACGACAAAAATGCGAAACGTCTGACTTGAGGCCAAAAATAGTGTTTGAGAATTCTGTCATAGAATAAACAGCGTTCCAGTCTTCCAAGTTACCACCAGCCCAGCGACGCAACAGGAGACCCTTATCCACCACATATGCCACCTTCTTTCCTTGTGCTTCCTCCCGGGTAATAGAAGAACAGCATTTTACTAGGGTCAAATCTTGTTTCTGCGCAGCAATAAACTCCTCTCTAGAAGCTGGTAAATCGGTTATATCCGGATTTGGAAGAGAGAACACATTTTCAGATTTGTTGTTAGGATTACTCCCAGAATTGACAGTTTCAGGTGATGTTTCTGTAGCAAGAAAAGAGTCAGACATATCAGGACCATATTTCAGTGATTGGGCACTTGTTGCCACACAAGCAGGGAAAAAGTCAGGAGACGTTGGTTGTTCAAACTCCAGGCTTGTATCAGGAGTATCCAAAACCTCAGGCACAGGCAACACCTTTCCACCAGCCAAGTCGTTCCCCAAAATGAGGTCAATTGCCCTTATGGGCAAAGTGGGAAGAACAGCAACTCTGCAAAAACCACTCACAATATTTGAAATAATATGAATATTATACAAAGGTGCAGACACAAATGACATTCCAATACCATGGACTAAAACACTTGACTGAGATGAAATGACAGATAAAGGCAAAATACCCTCTCGGATAATAGATTGAGAACCACTTGTGTCCCTCAGTATTGTGACTGGTTGGTTATCCTTTGGATCACCGGTTAAAGAAACAAAACCCTGAGTAACAAAGGGCTTTAAACAGGGATCTAGTTCATTCTCAGACATCTGGGAACTGGGATGTGATGCATTTTTAAGCAAACCCATCCCCTTTGTTTGGGTCGACGAAGCTTTATTCTTCAATGAAAGGCAGTCAGCAATGACATTACCTTTTTTATGGCAGTAAAAGCACTCCCATACCTCACGTGAAGGAAGTGGCTGCTTAGTTCTAGCCTCTGGCTGACTAGGTTCAGGTTTCTGTGGACAGGTGGTTAAAACCTTATCTGAACGAGATGTAGATATAAAGACATTTTTATGTGACACCATACACTTCTCAGCCAAAGTCGCTGCTTTTGACAATGAATCCACCTTTTGCTCATTCAAGAAAACTACCAATTTCTCAGGCAATGTATTCTTGACATCTTCCAGTAAGATTAACTGGCGAAGGGATTCAAAGTTTCCCTTGACTTCATTAGCAGCACACCATTTATCAAATAAAACTCTACACAAGTTTGACCACTAGACCTCTTATGATTCCTAAACTTTTGCCTGTAGGCCTCCGGCACAAGCTCATAAGCATGCAATATGGACTGTTTCAGTACATCATAATCCATGCCATCCTCTGTAAACAGAGATGATACAAGCTCTTGTGCTTTACCCATTAGCTTGCACTGTAGTAGCACCGCCCACAACTCCTTTGGTCATTCTAGTGCTGTTGCAATCCTTTCAAAGGCATTGAAGAAGGAATCAACGTCTGACTCTCTAAATGGTGGCACCAAAGCAATATTTTTGCTGACATCAAACTTGCTTTTACCTGGCAGGATCGCCAGAAATTCAGAAGGAACAGATGAACCTGGTAATGACTTGTTTTGTGAAAGCCTCATGGCTTCCACTTCTAGCTGTTTTAATTTGATCTCCTTCTCAGCTTCAATTTCCAGCTTTCGAATCTCAAGTTTGAGATCAAACTCAGCTATGTACACCATTTCCGTTTCATGGGCTTCTAGCTGAAGGCGAGCTAGCCGAACATTAAGCCTGACATTACCACTGGTCCCACTGAGGTCTGGTGACACTGGATCAAAATGAGGTAAAGTCCCAGGAGGCACATGAGGTTCTGCCAACTCTTTTGGGGGAGTTGCCATGGCAGCAGCTCCTTCCTCTTTCAAAAGGGAAATCCCTGCTTCAACAGAAGAAACATAATTCAATTCAATTCAAAAATACTTTATTAATCCCAAAGGGAAATTAAATGCTGTTGTAGCTCATTATCACACACATCTAGATCAGTTCTACTCGAGTCCCCCAAGACTTTCATCTGAACTAGTTTCTGCAAAACAACATTCTTAATTTCCTGTTTAGCAACATGCTTTTTCACAGGGATATCAAAATGTTAAGCAATGCACAGCAAGTCATCTTTACGACACCACTCCACCTTCTCATAACTAGGAGCCTGAATTAACTACTTTAAGTCAAAACTCATTTTTAAACAATTTAGAAAGATCTTTCAATTACTATGGTTGTCTTCAGCTCAGGAACTTGGAGAGATCCCGGACGAGCCCCCACTTGTGTTATAGCCCCCGCAGTTGAAGCAGGGTGAAAACACAAGACAACCACAATAAAATGTCAGAGTCTTTGTAAAGGACAAAATTGGGTTTATTTTCCTCTTTTCTCTTTGAAAAAATCCCAAACGGATAAACAAGCTGTGGGGGAGAGAGAGGCTTTTAGGTGGTGCCAAATCAAAGAAATAAACAAAACAAAACAAAACAGGGCCTATTACCTAAACTAGGCAAAAATAAAATGGAAAGTAAAGCCCTGCTACTTTACTCTAATGAAGAAACTCACCAAAACATTACATGGGTGGCACCAACCTACTTACCTAGTGTGCATAACAGAAAACAAAACCTACATGATAGAAATGTACAGGGTACCCCAAACTTACCTAGCCCACAAACTCCCACCACAAACCTTCAAACAAGAACCAAAGTGTAAAGCAGGTGTCAATTAGCCAGCTGAGAGGAGCCGTCCTTAGTCCTGCAGATGAGCGGCTTATATAGAGCTTTCTTGAGTCCTGATTGGTTCCCTCAAGCTGACAAGCCAATCAGGGTAAATTGGCACCAGCCTGCTCTCTGAACCTGTGAAGAAACAACACAAAGAGGGGCGGGAAAGACAGTCTGACAGACATGTAACACTTGTCCCCATCAGTTCTTTCAGATGCGAGACACACACGCTGACGACATCCGAGTCCAAGGGCTCGAACCTTGCTGCCTGGCAGTGTTCAGTTAACCTGATGGATCATGGCACAGCAAAAGATGTGCTGGGCGAGGACTTTTTTTTTGTTGGACTTGAGGTCATTTGTGGCTTCCTTTTATAACTTTAGGGAAGCAGTGACTGTTTTCATGCTGATCTGTCCAATTCTTTCATATTGATTATTGTCCATCAGTAAGCAGGAGATCTCGGCATACTGTTCCAGTAACTCAGCATATTATAATTTGAATTCCATCGAGTCTCAATCGATTGCTTGAGAGTTTTTTTCAAGCTGTTCTGCAGACCAGAATGTTTAAATTTTTTGACCAATTCTTTTCCAGTGGTCAATAATTCAGACAGCTCCGGGGTCTTCGCTAACTCGGTGGAAGAAAATGCACTTGACAGCACAACATTTAGGATATGAGCATTGCAGTTTAGCCTTGTGTGTCCACATAGAGCAGCTACAATTTCTGCTCCACGGTCCGTGACAAACACAACACGACTGTCCAGCAACGGGGAATTTATTTTAAATGTGTAGAGTTTTTAAAACAACAGGATCTGTATGTTTTCAGCCGTCTTTTGGCACCTCCTTTAGAAGGAGCAGAAAACAGCACCCTCGAGAGCAGGTTGAAGTCATCATTTGTGCAGTGGATTGTGCTAGAAATGGATGTTTTATGGTTATCTTTTGTCCATATATATTTACTGTAATAGCTCATCAATAATTTTCAATGATCGGTTTTATCTCTGCTGCCACAAATGCATTTACTGCTTGTGCTTCTTTTAAAAAGAAATGTTTCTCTGCCTTGATAAAGGATGAAGTAAAATGTCTTTCACAGTGATGTTAACGACATGCTAAAGTATATCAACAAACCATCTATGACAACTAAATCATAAGGGCGGATATCTTTACAGCACGCTTCTACACATTTATCTGTGGTCTCCTTTTTGATGAGTGTAGGAAGGACTGTGGTTTTGTCTCTGAAGAAACATCTTCCTCAGACAGAGGAGGTTGGAGCAACCCCAAGGTGCCAGATTTGTGCCCACTGTAAACAAGCACTTTGCCACACTGTTTTACAACACAAAGCCCAGCTCTTTGTCTACTTTGTTAATAACAGTTTTAAAGCTTCTTCATTACTTTCTTTAGCTTCATACTCTCCAGTCTTTTTTTTTTTTTTTCGAACCTCAGTTGTACTCAACATTCAAACAATCTTGGGTCCCAGTAAACTTGTCGATTCTGTAAACGTCAAAGTAGTGAGCATACAGACCCTCTTGAAACTTGGTCAAATTTTTATTTCCAAATTATATTTGACTGTTTTTAGAGGTGAAAATTCATGCTTTCGCACATGAAGCACTCAAACTGCTTAAATATTATAAATGATTAAAAATATCTTACTGTTGTCATAGCATACAAAATATGCTGTCTCATTTTTTATTTGGGCTGCAACATTCATAGAGAATACTAGTTTGCTGGCTCAACCAAACATGGACACATTTATTAAACAAAAGGGCATCGCTTTCAATTGCCCAGAAAAACCCACAGTGATAATTTTAAATCAAGAACTTTGTATTAAAAATTTGCTTAGCTCAAATATTTTAATCATAAATCACAATTTTACCATGTGACATCTTTCTTTACATTAGTGTTGTTTGTCCCAGCATAGGAGCTGTTTAATAAGAACCAGTAATAGTTAAAGATATAAAACTTTAGTTAATTCAGTTAAGATAAAGTCATACCAGATTTCTGGTAATTCTCTTAAATTTTCCATTTATAGACCAGAACTAAAATTTGAAAAAAAGGCAAAAAAACAAAAGGGTTTCAAAACAGTTTGTGCAACAAACATATATGTATTAAATCACAATTTTATTAACTGTAGGATCAAAAGTTGAGTACATTCTTTAGTGTTGAAACAGCTCTTGAAATGCTAGGTTTGTCTTAATCCTAGTGGCTAAAGTTGTTTAAAAACACATAATCTTAGCTTAATTAAAATGATTGCAAAGCTTGATCAGAAAGAAAAACAGTGAAAGGCAGCACACTTCTCAAAGAAACTGATAAAGAACACAAGTTCAAAAGCCATTTTGAAATCCTTTGAAAAAAATTACAGGGTGACATCTAAGCTAATGATATATCTCAGCTGGCAGTGAGAAGGGGAGGATGGCTCTGCTGTCAATCTAAGCGTTCAGTAATAACCATTTCCGCATTTTCGCCAAGCTATTTCTTCATTTCTCCAGTTCAGTATGTTGATTCCTTTCCTCTTATAGCAGTAGCTGATTTCTTTAATTGAAGCTCTGTCGGGTTCACCTTGTTCTTCAGGAGTCATTGTCACCTTGTTCTTCTGTTCTTCAGGTTCTAGCTAGACCAGTATGAGATTCTCAAGATATGATAGCCTTGAACAAAAATATCACAGTTTTATGGTGTTTGGACAAAGGTTTAAAACAAAAATAGACATACAATAACATAACACAACATGATCTCATTTAAAGAAAACCAACAATTATTCCTTCTGCTACTACAATAATCAAACTTTTTACAATTCAACAAAATTTTAAAAACATTTATTTATCAGTTTGATTTGGATAAAAAGCAAAAAATATCAAATTAAAGACTGCTAAATTGAGTAATATATTTCAATGAAATTAGATCATTTTACAGAATATAACACCTATGATAACAATCTGATATTTAAGATAATTTTTTTAATTACTTGGGCAATCTGCTTGGTATCCTGCAGTTGGCTGCTTTACAGACATCCATCCTTTAGTTTCACACCTTGACTCTTTGTGTTTTGAGAGTGGAAATATTTCCAAACAGCCGAATTTGTGCCAGCTGACTGGCAGTGTCCGGAAACAAGTGGGACGGGGACAATGATTCTGGTCTTTACTCCATAAAGCAGGAGAAAACATTGCTAACTCTGTCAATTTATCTAGCCTGTAACCATAGCAACAGCATGACTAAATAAGTCACAGGTCCCAAGATGCTCTTGCAAACAGACAATATGCCCAGTTACGTCTCCTATGAGTCAGAAAGCAAATCAGAAAGACTAGACAGATACTGTTCTGTCTTTTCCTGCTTTTGTTCAATTCTCTGACTGTGTGTTTTGCTCTAGGTAGCAAAATTGACTTAATTTAGGTATGAATAATGACTTCACACAGGTTCGCCCAAATCATCTGTTGTTTACCTCAAGCGTTCCTAAATGCTCATTCTATTCACCACTTTCCTTATAAAGGACCAAACTGACAGTTCTTTCTGCATCTTTAGAATATTGCAGCAGAAAAAGCACATCCAGTCATTGTTACCTCATTAATCACAGGAAGGCCTCATTTCTTACAGCCACCTTGCTGCTTATGTTCACCATTCAGTCCTTCTGCCTGGAACATGATGCAGTATTTAGTGTCCATTTCTGTGTGGTTCGACTTCTAAAGGAAAGACAAAATCATCAGAAGAAAATACAGGTAAAGTGTTTTAGCCCTGACCTATTGCTTTTTAGCCTCGGGCAGCTGTTGCTCCACAATGCCTCCTCTTTAGTTGCACTTCATCTTCCAGATTAGTTTGACTCTGAGCATTTTTTTTAAGATAGTGAACCACTGAGAGTGTCAAGGGAAGAGAGTATGTGTTACATGCAGAGAGGGCTGTTGGACATATCTCAACCTTCGCATCACATTGTAGAAAACTCAGTATGCTCAGGAGTAAATCCCTTCTTTTTCCATGTTCCCCTCTTTACTTATTCTGAGGTCTGAGTTAATATACTTCTTATTTGCTTGTAACTGGATCCAGACCAAGAACAAGTTCCCACACAAGGCAGTTTATTTATCTAAAGGAGTTATTTCTATTGGTGTTACACATTATACAAATCCCCAAAGTCATTCTCAACATGCGCTCCCAATTTTCCAAATTTAGGAGTATTTTGTTTGAATAATAAAGATTTACACAGTTTTATTTGGTTTTCCATTTTTAACTCAAAGGAAAATATATGAAATACCTCAAGGGTCTCCGTAGGGCAGATAAAGCTGGATCTAACAGCCTTGTAGGTTTCAAAATACAATTAACTTTGCCTGAACCAATGTTTGTCTTCATATCTTTTAAGCCTTAAGTCTGCTTTGTTTTAGCGTTTTTGATGACAATCATTTTGATATGTTATCATAGAAATATTTTCTCTTACAGCATGAGCAACAACCAAAAATGTAACCAATTTAGCATCAAACACCTACGACCCAGCATGCATGGCGCCTCCCATTTTAGGTACATTGCATAAGGGAAGATCACTGCGAATTGTTCAGACAAGGCTGTGACCCCTTGTAGCTTCCTGTGAGGATCAACATACTGCATTTGCTGATATAGTTGCGGTAGCCTTCTGGTTGTTACTGCTGTTCTTTACTATTACAGAGTGAGCTCAAATATACATTTCTCCCCTTTTTAAAAGTAGTGACCCCTGTAACATTTTAAAACATCAAAATCTGCAATCCCATCTTTTGTCGTCTTCAAGAGCTTGTTGGCTGATATAGAACAACACAATAATATAGAATAAAACAGACAGCAGGCATTTACATGAGTAATCGGGACTCGGCATTCCTAAAGAAAACATAATGAATCTTAATAATATCAAAACAGAGACCAAAGAGGAGGTTTTAAAAACACTCTGAAGAAGAATTGGGAAAACCTGGCTTTACTGCCAGGAGTGACAGATTGAGAGAAAACAGGTTTGCACATTGACACCAAGAAATAACTGAAAGTATGTGGCACTTTATCGTCAAAATAACTGGGAGATGACTTGGTGTCTTGCAAAAGTATTCATACCCCTTAAACCTTTAATTTTGTTGGGATTTTATGAGATAGAGCAACACATAGTGCATAATTGGGAAGTTAAGGGAAAATGAAACATTGTTTTTTTACAAATAAAAGTCTGAAAGGTGTGGCATGCATTTGTATCCAGTCTCCCTGAGTCAATTCAGTTGTAACTACAGTTACAACTGCCAGTCTGTTGGAGTATGTCACTGCCATTGCAAAGTAGCTAAAGCTCAGTCAGGTTGGATACAGAGCATCTGTGAACAGCATTTTTCATTTTTGAAGCCTTACTTTATGTCATTCTAAAACATAATAAGATAAATTATAGATCTTTAGGGCTGTGGTATTTAACAGATTCATTTTTGTTTGTTTTTTTTAGTCCAACATAAGGCAATTATAGACATTTTAATTAATCTAAGAACTAATGTCTATCTTACAAATTTAGCCACACAATTTTCATCTGACAGGTTAATTGTTCAGGTTATTGGGATATTATCCATTTAGCCTCTAGCCGTTAGTAGAAAGTTGTAAAAAACTGAATAAAACAAAATAAAGTTTTTGGCCCTATGCAATGTTTTTTAAATGAATATATTTCCTCAGGGTATCTTCAGATATACAACTTTGGTTTTATTTAAGGCCCTGGTGACAGCTGTTTGCTACTCCTCCTACATTGCTATAGTTATTTACTCCTCCAAAAATAAGAATTAAACCAGTAAGTGAAATTCACCACATTACATCTAATTTAGTTATTTTGTAAGCAGACTGTTGTTGCACTGCTGTCTTGCTAATGTTGTATGCTGTAGAGCCCATTTTTTAATTTGACTTGAGATCAGAGCTTAGGCTTCACTGGATTTGGTATTTAGTCATTGTCTGAAATAAAAGCCCACAGTAAAATGCAAACAGAGAGACAGAAATACATAAAATGGTATTGTACCTTCACAAGGCCAATACAATATATTTAAAAAAGGCTCTATACTAACCCCTAGATTCTTTGTTTGTGGTGATTGTGAGTGAGATCAAGGTCTGCATGTGGTCCGTCACATAGTTTAGAACAGATCACCCCTGCAGGCGCAGACTGTCTGTAGGAAGAGGAGGACCAGATTATACCCAAACTTAATGATGAAACTTATTTTATCTGTTTCTCCATGTTTTCTAATTACTTTTTCTGTTTTGGTATACAGCTGTTTTTCTGTACACTATAAATTAGATCGCCATCTTTAGAAGACAGAGCATGTTTAAAACAAAGTGCATGTTTTCTTTAGAAATAGAAACAGACAGAATAAATTTACTGCTACAATCCTATACCTACCACCGAAAATAATAAAACTTGATCCTGTTGTAAATATTCTCTTGTAATACTGTATTAAACCTGAATATCCACATCTTTCTCTTTCAGCAGTGGAGCAGAGAAGACATTCTTATCACAGTTCTTTGACAAGAAAAGAAACTAAATAAATGGACTACTATTATGCTAATCTAACCTGATAAACAGTGCTTTGCAAAAGTATTTAATGTCTAATGTTTTCCCATTTTGTTCTGTTACAAACACAAACGTCTGTATTGCAGTGAGTTTGTTACGTAACAGACCAAGACCAAGAAAAAAATTACACATTGTTCATTGGATCCATGAAAATGCTTCGATCTAATCCATTCACCTGTAGCTCAGGCTGTGTGTTTACGCTTTTTGTTTTGCTGGAGGTGAACCTTTGCCCCAGAATAAAGTATTTTACTTGCAGTATTTAACTC
Source organism: Characodon lateralis (assembly GCA_036250325.1). NCBI lineage: Eukaryota > Metazoa > Chordata > Actinopteri > Cyprinodontiformes > Goodeidae > Characodon > Characodon lateralis. The sequence goes on along the minus strand of JAHUTJ010017616.1, from coordinate 4,365 downwards.
AGTTAAACTTTGCGTTAACCTTGACCAGCTTCCTTGTCCCTGCTGAAGAAAAAGGTCCCCCAAGCATAATGCTGCCACTACCATGTGTCACTGTGGGGATGGTTTGTTCAAAGTGATGTGCAGTATTAGTTTTCAGCCACACAGAGCATTTTGCATGTTGGCTCTTTCTCTTATTATTGCTCTGCGTGCCATACTTGTCATTTTACGTGGACAGGCATGTCTAAGAGTGCAGTTGTACCACACTTTTTCCATTATTAGACTGAACTGTGTAGTGAGCTGTTCAAAGTTTGAGATATTGCTTTATAGCCGTATTTTATTTAGGGCTATCAGAGTAAAGAGAGCCTCATTAGAAAAAATTGTTTTATTAGTTTCTTTCACTTCACAATGTGGCTGTAATGTGACCAAATGTAAAAAGATACGTCTGCACGGAGCTATAGAGAAAATAAGACCTTATAGTGGTTTTACTGTTGTATAATTCTTGCATTAACAATAATAGGTGCCAAAAGGCAAGTGTTCATGCATCATAATTGCAATATCAACCATATTAGCTCAGTCATTTACCATTTTGCGACTGTAAAAAGTGCTAAAACTGTTATGTGCATAATTGCCTTATCCAAATGCCATGTCACAGCAATTCTCTTTCACAACTAGGCTGTCTGAGCGCTGCGGTGACACTAATTATGTATGGTGTGGGTTGGATATCTTATAAGGCAGGACCAACTATCTGATCATGTTTACTAATTATAATGCCCTCCACAATTACTAAAGCCTTAAAATAAAATCTTTTTTGTGCATTAGCAAACTCTACATTGAAACATTTGCTGCAGATGCAGATGATCTTCACAGATTTTTCCACATCCCTTGCCATAACTCTCACAGTATTTAGTGGTGAGATATATTTCGGCTGACACATTTCACTATGTAAGAGTTGCAGTGTCAGTCAGTCATTTTCTACTGCTTATTCCATAGTGGGTCGCAGGAAAGCTGGTGCCTATCTCCAGCAGCCTACGGGCGAGAGGCGGACCCTGGACAGGTCGCCAGTCCATTGCAGGGCAGAGTTGCAATGTGATGCTCTTAATTTTTTTATTTTTCATTGCCCATCATCTTTAACTGGCTTTTTAGTGAACCTCTGAAATAGGGTGCTGGCAATGAATGCCAGTTTGCAGTTGCTGTGTGTTTGGAGCATTGCTTGTTTGTTCTCTTTTTTCTTTTTGCCCATGAAGTCACACTGTTTGAAATACATTAGTTCATTTTCACTTGTGCAATGAGGTGTGTGCTGCGGTTAGCCCTGAGGGCGTCTGTTTCAACGAATAAACAGTCGTTTCCCTGCCTGAAAGCCTTATCAGTAACTGGCCTTCCTCAGGATGTCTGCCAGTAACAGACCAGCAATACAAACACACCGTGGAAATTCCTGCTTGTGACTTGATATGTACCATTGCAAATATGTTTGTTCTAAGTTAGATACTTTCATCGATATTGCTTGCTACAGTTGAACGTTACGAATTTAAGTACAGATTTGTGTCGATGTTCATACTGAAAACACAGTGCTTTTTAAATTATCTCAAAACCCTTGAACAACCAAACACTCTATTGTATTTTATCTAAGATATGTGGAAGACCAAAAGAAACCAGTTTATAATTAAGAAGAAGAAAAATTGTTTATGTACTCAAAACGTTTTATTATGAAAAATCTGAAAAATTATGCCTCTACCAGCTGACATATAGGCGCTGACATTGTTGCCCATTTTATTTTTATTAAATAGCAGTGTTAGTTTTCCTCCACAGAAGGCATTTTTTGGAGGCTAAGAAGTTCACATTTGGCCTCATCTGAATAGAGCAGCTTCTTCTACATTTTGTTCCAAACTGTAAACAGAAATTCCTATTGCTTTATTTTAACTTTCATCTAACCATTCCTCTATAAACATCAGATCTGTGCAGTGAACTATTTATAGTTGTCATGTTAGGAGATCTTTCCACCTGAGCTCTCTGCAGTTCCTCCAGAGTTACCATGGCCCTCTTGGCAGCTTCTTTGATTCATGCCCTTCCTTTCTAGCCTGTCACTTTAGTTGGTTGACCATGTCTTGGCAGTGTTGGAGTTGTGATGCAGTAAAGTTCCCCATGATGTTCAAAGTTTGGGATATTGTTTCAAAGCACAACCTTGCTTTAAACTTCTCCCCAACTGTATTCCTGATCGTGTGGTGTGTTTCCTGGGTTTCATTGGCTCTATTTACTAATTAGATGCAGTCAAAAGTCAGTTGATTATCCTGGATTTTAATTAGAGGTATCAAGAGTAGAGGAGCAGAATATATATGGATGCCACACTTTTCAGATTTTTACATATTTTTTTTAAATGTTGAAAACCAGGTATCTTTTTCCTTTATCGTCAAAGTTATGCATTACCTTTTGTTGATCTATCAAATAAAATCACAATAAAATTCACTGAAGTGTATTAGTTACAAGAGGAATGTGTAAATGTTTCTTTCTCCATGGTGCATCCCAACCTGTATAACAGCTTTTTATTTGGTACTGTGTTTCAGTTTCTCATGCACTGAAAAATGTCTGATTCAGAGCTCAGTCAACTGTCAAAATGTCAGGAGTGGTGTGTCATGTGAGGCCTAAATTATTTTTCACAAGCTTTTGAAAAGTGTGTAGATTGACTGGCTCTTTGACTTTTGTGATGCACAAAGTAAAAACATTCAACTGGTTAGCATCTGCCAGCAACACTTTGTCAAAATGGTGGATGGTGAAAGTTATTCTTATCTTGTTTTCTATGTATGTGCTTTCCTGGAAAACTAAAAGACCAGAGCACAGAAAGCAAGGGGAAAAAATGCAGCTCACATTCTTTTTGTTTGGGTTCATGGGGTATGATATTGTCGGCTGGTGGTGCACGGTCAGGTTGAGACTATATATGGTCTTGAGCTTCACACTGTGTGTACTTGAGCAGTGATGCATGGCTGTAATTGAACATACATTCAACATACATTACAAACATGAAAAACATTTGGCTGGTTTTACATTAAAACTACTTTGCAAGCTCCCTTGAGACAACATACTTGAGTAATAGTGTATATCTTTGCTTTGATTAATAAGTCCATTGTAACTTTGTGGGAAGAATGACATGTCTAAACACTAATCTTTGGTGTAAAATACGATTTATGTCTAATCCCAAATGTGGTCTTTTGAATAATACCACCTCTGTATTAAAATATAAACCGTTGCCAAAAGAAATTTCTCTTACATTTACTTGAATTGTTATTAATGATATGATGTCTTTAATGCTTTTATGATTATGAGAAAAATCATCTCACTTTACATTTTAGTGATATTATGATATTTTCTTTTGAATTGCTTGACACTATACCAGAAACCAGCTTAGTTCACCTTAATGCAAACAAATTCACTTTCCTCCATCAAAACATGCACACTGCCCGCCAACACCACAAGGGTAAATTTTTGTTTTATTATCATTTTTTTTAAATGTCTTGTAAACATGCAATAAGAACAAAAAAATATTTTGCATATAGGATTAGCTACAGCTGACAATTTGATGAAAATTAGCTTAAATTTCAGGTCAACCTCATGCCTAAAGAAAAACTTCAGTAATGGTTGTGGGAGTCCTGCAATTTTGTTTTCACGCTTATACACAGCCTTTCACATCGACATATAGGTTTGGGGTGCCAGACTTTGCACAACACACCTTGATATTTTAAAATTACAGAATTTTGTTTATGCCAAAGCAGGAAGACATACTGATGATGTAAAGTACACTTTGTTTCTTACAGTATATCTTGATCTTGGTCTTGCTCATGTTACAAGCCTTGCAGTAAACCCACTTTTCTTAATGATGGCATGGCAAAAGATTTTTTTACATCACAAATGGGACTTTAAACGCACTGCATATAATGGAGTCTGTTGATTACAGCTGCTTTTTAGAAGTTAGTGTTAGGATTAGTAGCACAATGATTGTAGTAACAGATAATGGTGGACATTCAGTTAAAAGACTGACTTTAATTAGTCTCAGATAGCCATGGTGTTCAAAACAGATGGCTGTTGCAAATTTAAATATCGCAAATATTTTACAACTCTGGATGGTCCAAATTAATCCAAAAATGCTTTTTTTTTTTTATAACTAAATCAAAAGCCAATGTCCTGTATGTAAATGCATGTCAGCATAGTAGCAGAACTACAGGGTTTGGACAATGAAACTGAAACACCTGGTTTTAGACCACAATAATTTATTAGTATGGTGTAGGGCCTCCTTTTGTGGCCAATACAGGGTCAATTCATCTTGGGAATGACATATACAAGTCCTGCACAGTGGTCAGAGGGATTTTAAGCCATTCTTCTTGCAGGATAGTGGCCAGG
>JAHUTJ010017615.1:0-21141 GCA_036250325.1 Characodon lateralis | reverse complement strand
AGTTTGCTGCACTGAAAGTAAAGGGGCCGAATAATATTGCACAGCACACTTTTCAGTTTTTTATTTGTTAGTTTGACACATCCAATAAATTTCATTCCACTTCACGATTGTGTTCCACTTGTTGTTGATTCTTCACAAAAAATTAGAATTTTATATCTTTATGTTTGAAGCCTGAAATGTGGCAAAAGGTTGAAAATTTCAATGGGGCCGAATACTTTCCCAAGGCACTGTATACCTTCAAGCAGGACAACAACCCTTAACATACAGCCAGAGCTGTAATGGAATGGTTGTGATCAGTGCATATCTGTGTGTTAGAATGGCCTAGTCAAAGTCCAGACTTCAATAGAGAGTATATCAAGGCTTTAAATTTCATGTTGACAAACATTCTACAGCATCCCTGTTCTTCAGTTTGTCCTGAAATCTATTGGGGTGATTATCCAGTTTGGGGCTCCTGCAGTCTACATATCAGTAGCCACTGGTAGCATTACTCAATACCAACCCAGTTTGCTGGAGGTACATGCAGAGAATAAAGGACTCAAATAAGCTGACCCAAAGACTGACTGAAAGTATGGCAAGAATATTTATTTTGGAGAATCCACTGAACCAAACAACAGTGAATCTAAGATTAACTTGTTCAGTTAAGAGATGCCACAGTCGGGGGAAAGAGGATGTATCAGTAGAGATATGGAGACACTTGTGAAGCACTTCAAAGGGAGCTGAAAAAAATATATTTCCAGAAATCTCCCTGTTGTGAGCCAGGAAGTCCTCAGATATATGATCAAAATAGTCTCGGCTTGATGAAGATACATTTTTCTTTCCTGCTGTGATGCCAATTGTCCAGTATGAGCAACCAAGTGAAACTTGCCTCTCCAACAATCAATTTATAATCAAATATTTAAACAAAAAAACAGGCCAGTTTGTAAAAAAATATGGGACTCATATTTATGTTTTTGCTATAATTTTTTCTTTTTAATTGTCATTCGGAGTAGTGTGCAGAAAATGCTCATCCCATACACAAAATACTTTGGCAAGTGACCTGGCAAATGACTCAACATGTGACCCTGGCTGAATATTTCTTTACCTGCAGCTAGTGGTTAGCGACCCGCAAATAAAATGAAGATACTGCTCTGCATAGAAGCTCTAGTTGCCAAGAAACTAACCCCCAAGGGGTGTGAGAGCACAGGGGAGGCCCAGAGGTTGTGAAAATATATTTATTGTTTGTATATACAAAATACAAAAAACAAGTCGATTTGAATAATTAAAACTCTTCAGAAAAAAATTATGGGTTACCAACAGAACAACAGACAAATGTGTATATGCCACTAAAGATGCACCTGTGCTGGCTGCATAGACGCTCAGTGAGAATTACGTAATATGCCTGGTCTGTGAGCTTCTATGATCTTTCATACAGAAGCAAGTTGCATTGGGTCAATAAGAATTTATATAAATAAAACATGTCTGAGAAACCTAAAAGTAACAAGGATTTACCCTAATCAAAAAAGAAAACAGGACAATACCTCGACATTTACCTTGATTTGGATTTATCGAAGCACAGGACATTTCTCAGCCAAACTGTGCAATTTGTGCTGAGAAGCTAGGTAATGACAGCATGGAGCCAAAGAACCTTAAATGACACCAAGAGACTAAACACCATGTAACTATTGGTGAAAGTCAGGAATACTTTGACAGGAAAAAGCAGTTTGCACTGTCAAAAAGATCCAATGACATTAGAAAAGCCTTTGAAAGAGCAGGTAGTAATTTACACATAGCCACAGAAGCTTCTTTTGAGTGTTCGGTTTTAATCGCCAAGGCTAAAAAGCCACACAATATCGGAGAACAGCTTATCTAACCCACTTGCCAAAAAATTGTGGAATTGATGTGTGGGGGACAGGCAGTGGATAAAGTGAAAACTGTCCAACTCTCTAACAACAGAGAGGACAGAACAGATAAAATGGCTGAAAATTGCCAAAACCAGCTGCATAATAAGATTAGGAATGCTCCCTTTGCTGGATGAAAATGCAAAGGTGACAGACGAGTCCGTGCTCATTGTTTATGAGCAGTATATTAATGGTGATGACTTGAAACAAGACATTCGTATGTCCATAAATTTAGCGACAAGGACGACAGATCATGGTATATCTACAGCTGTGAACTCTTATTTTATATCCAACAATCTGACCTAAGAAAACCTGGTTGCACAAACGAGGCTGTAGCAATGATGAACAAAAACAAATGTTTTGAACAACTGCTTGAAAGAAAAAGCCCCAGGGTGTTTGATTTTTCACAGCATGCTTCATCGCCAAGCTTTGGCAGGAAAAAAACTTTTAGAAGACCTCAGTACCATCCTCTCAATGGTTGTTACCATTGTAAGTTTTATCAAAGCTCTCCTTTTGAACAAAATAACTTTTGCCCATTTGTGCGAGGACAAAGCGAATCAAATGTTGCTGCTGCATAAAAGAGGTGTGGTGGCTGTAGCATGGACAAGGGCTTGTGCGTTTTCTGGAACTGTAAGAAAATATACATCTTGAATTTATTTGATGTTCTAGCCTTACAAATGAAAAATCACTGGCCAGTGCTAAACGAAGTTTATTTAGAGAGTAGTTCAAATTGTAGTACAGAAAATAAAAATTATTAAAAAAGAATACTGAAATGTTTACACCTGATTTTACAGCATAATGATTCTGATTTTAATTACATTTTCCCATCTAAAAAATACTTAATTGAGTAATAAACTAAAGTCCTATACAGCTGAATTAGATTTTTTTTTGTATCTGCATTCCTACTCCAATTTTGGATTTGTATAACAGCCTTTTACAGCAGGAACATCATCTTGAAGCTGTTTAAGGGAGGAAAACTCAAAAATCAACAAATATAGTGAAGGGAAGACAGGAGGGGAAGAGGGGAAGGAGATAGGAGAAAGAGAAGGCAGAATGTAGTTTCATGTCTTAAATGGTAAATAATCAATAAACTAGTGTTGGACCATTGTCTGCTACTACACCTCCCAGCATGGATTGCAAATGCATTGCAGCCCAACGGCGCTGCAGCTCAACAGCTCTGCGATGCAGCTCTGACGTCACCAGAGTTATAAAAATGTTGCGGAAAACAAATTTCGGGGCCACTTCCAATATGGGACGACGCAACGGATGCGCATATCTGGAGCGACAGAAGCTCGCAGGTGAGTTAACCTTTCCTCCACATGGCCATCCCATAAGAGTTGAAAGCTGGAATTCTGTCTGATAAAAGAAGGTCAGAAGATTCATAAACTGATCAAAGACCGTGCTGACACTCTGGCGCAGATGAAAGCCCAAAGAGGTGTTTCCAAGGAGACGCGGTTAGATCTGTTCTGGACGGAGGAGAAGTTGACCATTTTTGAGTGATCACGGACGCGTGATGCTCCAGCCCCTTTGTTTATCTTCAGACACACGACCCACCCTCAACCCGTTGAAGAGAAGAAATCAATGTCAAAGTAATGTCATTCTTTTTTATATTAAATTGGATAGGTGCATTTAGAGGTCTGGGCAGAGTGAGGCATAGTTATGGTGAATTAGTATCACCATTAATTAATCCAAGGTATCAACTAGTTGCATGCAATAGTGATTTAAGTGTTTTATGCTGAGCTGCTTTTATTTGCTGTGTGAGTGCTGTAAACCGTGATTTGCAGCTGCGTGTATATTTTTGTCCGGCTGATCCCAAATCAGCTAGAAGTTAAAGTTGGACTTTTTAGAAGTTTTTTCATTTGAAGCAGACTGCAGCTGCGGTCTGGGCCTTGTGGCCTGACCACTTCTTTGTCCCACCGTTCTACGAGCTGATAGCCGCCATCGAGACATCAGCACACCAGGAGGACTTCCATTTCCAAGTAATTCCAATTTGTACATTTTGTCCATAAAACTGTCCATAAAACTGCTTAAATGCCCCTGGTAGGGTCTCCCATGGCAAACAGGCTGTAGGTGATGGGTCAGACGAAGAGCGATACAAGAACCCCTCATGACGACTATTGAATCGAGGCACATGATGTCGCCCGGTACGGTGGAGCCGGGGTCTCACCCTGGAGCCAGGCCTGGGGTCGGGACTCGTCGGAGAGCGCCTGGTGGCTGGGTTGCTCCTCGCGGGACTCGGCCGAACGAGAGACGCGAGGCCATCCCCTGGTGGGCCCACCACCTGCAGGGACTGGTGCAAAGAGGATTGGGCACCGATCTCCAGATGCTTAGGCTGGCTATAGGGACGTGGAATGTCACCTCGCTGGGGGGGGGGAGCCTGAGCTTGTGCGGGAGGTCGAGAGATATCGACTAGAAATAGTTCCACACACAGTGTGGGCTCTGGAACCCATCTCCTTGAAAGGGATTGCACTCTCTTCTACTCTGGAGTGGCCCACGGGAAGAGGCTATGGGCTGGAGTGGGTTTGCTTGTTGCCCCCCAGCTCAGCCGTCTCGTGTTGGGGTTTACCCCAGTAGATTAGAGGGTCGCATCCCTGCGTCTTCGGGTTGGGGACAGGTCTTTAACTGTCGTTTTGGCCTATGGGCCGAGCGGTAGTGCGGAGTACCTTGCCTTCTTGGCGTCCCTGTCAGGGATGCTGGATAGTGCCCAACCCGGGGACTCCATTATTCTGCTGGGGGACTTCAACGCCCACGTGGGAAACGACAGTGACACCTGGAGAGGCGTGATCGGGAGGAATGGCCTCCCCGATCTGAATCCGAGTGGTGGTTTGTTACTGGACTTCTGTGCTAGTCATGGATTGTCCATAATGAACACCATGTTCAAACATAAGGGTGTCCATCCGTGCACATGGCACCAGGACACCCTAGGCAGGAGATCAATGATTGACTTTGTTGTCGTATCATCAGACCTTTGGCCACATGTTTTGGACACTCGGGTGAAGAGAGGGGCTGAGCTGTTCACTTATCATCACCTGGAGGTGAGTTGGATCCACTGGAGGAGGAGAAAGCCAGACAGACTTGGCAGGCCCAAGCGCTTAGTGAGGGTCTGCTGGGAACGTCTGGCGGAGCCCTTGGCCAGGGATGTATTCAACTCCCACCTCCGGGAGAGCTTTGACCAGATTCTGGGGGATGTTGGAGACATAGAGTCCAAGTGGACCATGTTCTCCGCATCTATTGTCGATGCTGTTGCCCATAGCTGCGGCCGTAAGGTCTGCGTTGCCTGTCGCGGCGGCAATCCCCAAACCCGGTGGTGGACACCGGCAGTAAGGGACGTTGTCAAGCTGAAGAAGGAGTCCTATTGGCCGTGGTTGGCTTGTGGGACTCCTCAGATGGCTGACGGGTACCGTGAGACCAAGCGAGCCGCGGCCCGGGCGATGGCAGAGGCAAAAACTCTATGGGCAGGATTTCTAGGTGCAGTCAAGGGCCGGAGGGGGTCTGGTTTGGGGACCAGAGGATTTTGTCTCTTCTTTTTGCAGATGGTGTGTCCTGCTGACCACCTCTAGCCAAGACCTACAGCATGCGCTTGGGCGGTTTGCAGCCGAGTGTGAAGCGGCTGGGATGAGGATCAGCTCCTCCAAGTCCGAGGCCATGGTTCTCGACTGGGAAAGGGGGGCTTGTCCTCTTCAGGTTGGAGGGGAGTTTCTGCCTCAAGTGGAGGAGTTTAAGTATCTCGGGGTCTTGTTCACAAGAGAGTGACGAATGGAGCGGGAGATCGATAGACGGATCGGTGTGGCTGCCGCAGTAATGGGGGCGCTGTGCTGGTCCATTGTGGTGAAGAGAGCTGAGCCGAAAAATGAAGCTCTCGATTTACCGGTCGGTCTACGTTCCTACCCTCACCTATGGCCATGAACTTTGGGTCATGACCGAAAGAACGAGATCCCAGATACAACCGGCTGAAATGAGCTTCCTCCGTAGGGTTGCCGGGCACTCCCTTAGAGATAGGATGAGGAGCTCGACCATCCAGGAGGTGCTCGGAGTAGAGCTGCTACTCCTCCACATCGAGAGGAGCCAGTTGAGGTGGCTCGGGCATCTATACCGGATGCCTCCTGGACACCTTCCTCGGGAGGTGTTCCAGGCACGTCCCACCGGGAGGAGGCCCAGGGGACGGCCCAGGACACGCTGGAGGGACTATGTCTCTCGGCTGGCCTGGTAACGCCTTGGGCTCCCCCTGGAGGAGCTGGAGGAGGTGTCTGGGAAGAGGCACATCTGGGTGTCTCTGCTGAGTCTGCTGCCCCTGCGACCCGGTCCCGGATAAGCGGAAGATAACGAGTACGAGTACTGCTGGTTTGATCTTCAAAGACACTCATATGTCTATGAAGATCAAACCAGCAGCATATGTTTTCTTTTTATTATTAGTTTTAGGTAGTCATTTTACTCTTTTTGTGAATAGTGCATGTTTAGTTAGGTGAAGGTTTTTGGACCAGTATTGTGATTATATCAGAGCTATATGATTTCAATAAATGGTCATATATATAAAGAGAAGTGTTTGTGTTTATGTTGTGCAAAATGATTTATCTCTACTATTCGGTGGAGCAGCTGATTAAACAGTGACCTTTAGTGTGGTTTTGGTTAATAATCATAAATTATTAATTATGAATTTTAATTATTATTTTGATTAATATTAGGTAATCAATAATCATAATCTTTAGACTAGTAAAAATTACAGAATGCAGTGGATGGGGGGCAATCTAAGATCATCTTGTTCTGGGCCCAGCCAAGGTTGTTGGCTGGCCTGGGTATATATAATATCTAATCAAAGATATACATCAAGAGAATTAAATAAACATAAAATGGGATGAAAGTTTACACGGGTGATCCAAATTCCACTAAGTGTGACTCATGTTTAAATGTAAAATAGGTGATAAACACTTAACTGCTGACATTTATAGAAATTCTGCTTTAAGACAATTACAATTACAGGCTTTAAGAAAAAGCCCCTAATGCATTTACAGCTCAAAGGCCTTCCTCAACATAAACTGCAGATGTGTATGTGCAGATATATATGTTAAAGGTACTCTGTAATTAGCAGGCAGGGAGATTGCTGTGGGCTGAACCAAGCTGTTCTGGCTTGCACTGATGCCTCACAGCTGTGATGGCTTGCTGAGAGGATTTTAAATGTTCTCCTGATGTATGTGTGAGCTTTCACTGGAAGAAAGAGAGAAAAGATGAAGCTACAAGTCAAAATCCAGTGTAGATACAAAGAACACTTATTTATGAATGACATTAATTTAAAAGTATACAAATAAAACAAAATGCAGTGTAACCATCTGCATAACTATGATGCATTTTAAACATTTTATTTTTCACCTCTGGGTGGTGAACCAGTGTCTGCATGTTTGTAGGGGCAAGGAGAGGGCTTGTTTTAATTGTGACCGGAAGCTAAATGGTTTAGGTTAATGACAAACAAGCATCGTCTTTGTAAATATCAACACCATACATAATCTGATCACCAGCTAAACCAGGCTGACACATGTTTTAAAACAATATTGAAAGGTTTCTGTGGCTTGAGCTTTGCAACTTAGAGATCCATCCATCCATTCATTTCTATACCAGCTTCTTCCATAGTGGGTTGCAGGGAAGCTGGTGCATATCTCCAGCAGTCTATGGGTGAGAGGCAGGGTACACCGTGGGCAGGTCGCCAGCAACATAGAGATGTCATATACAAATAACATTTTTAATGTGATATTACCAAGTTCAGCCCTCCTTTTCAGAAGTGCCTTATTTCTTTGTGGCATTGATTCAACAGGGTCATCTTAAATGGTAAAAAGCAACTTATTTAGTCCTTACGCAGTAGCATACATACACATTTAATACCCTTCATCCTAATACCCATGCTCTATACAAAATGAGGGCTCGTCATATGCAACAGACATACTTCATACACCTGACAATACTAACAGTTTTATAGAATATGTTTTATTACTTGATGTTTGGCCCCCTTGAAATAATTATTTAAATAGCCCACTATAGTTTGCAATATGTGAAACTGTGAAATTATCTTAATGTTTTCTTTGACAATACCATAATCCCAAACCTTTATCATCATCACTGTCAGGAAATAACTCTTTGACTTTGAAACCACTTAAAACCAGGTAACTTTATCTTATATGTCCATTAACAGACTAATATAGTTACCACTGATAGCGGTAACTATATTTTACCACTCAAGAAGGTTCTATGTCTGAGATGGCCATGAAAGGCCTGAGAACACCATCCCAGCTAGAAAGTAATGTGGTGGTGGCACCATGTTGTCTGACAAAACAGATAACATCATGAGGAAAGAACATTAAGTGGAAATATTGAAGCTACATCTTAGGGCATAAGCTACGAAGTTAAAGCTTGCGTAGAAATTAGTAATCTAAACAGACAATGACCCTAAGTGTATGTCTACTTAGAAAGTGGCTAAAGACAATAAAGTCAGTTTTGGGGTGATGATCACAAAGCCCTGATGGCAGTGATAAATGGGCCAAAGTTCCAGCAAACTATTGTGAGAAGCTTGTGTAAAGATCACCTAACGTGCTTGCCTAATTTGCAAAACACTAAGGTAATGTATGTGAACTTATGATTAAAAAAAAAAAATAACTTCTTTAAAAGACTCTCCTGCTCTCCTGACATTTTGCAAATACAAGTAATTTATTTAATAATAGCTGGACTAAAATAGGAAAGGTTTAGTATGATTTAAGGTCAGACTGTGGAAAAACACCCATCTGCCGGGTCGTCCTGCTGAATCACAACAGCTTCTGTTAAAGCAGTCGATGATGAGGGGAGGTCTTTGCTTATGCACCAATCTTTCTGTGGGCTTATTTATGCCACAACCTGAGTAATATAAATTTCTTAGTAAGATGAAACCCTTGCACTCACAGGACGCAACTGTTGCCCAAAATAAACATTTCTACATCAGATCTTTCTGAATCTCAGTCTCTAGACTTATTTCTGCAATGGAAAAATCTGATGACAATTAAGTGTGATTACATTGTTACTTTAATTGGGCACAAGATGCGAAAACATCAGCTTTTTTAGTCTCAACACCCTCAGTAAACTGTGCAGGGATAGTTTTGTATCATAATTATACACTGTAGATGTATTTCATTGGTTTTCATACATATGTGTGCCACCTTCCACTTGTTACTATTTATAGTAGTTTGCTGTGTTTAGTGAGCTTGCTTAATATGTGCTGATCATTGCTGAATGTGTCACTGTTTTGGATGTGATTATATTTGTTTGTGCAATGAAGCCATCTGCTTTCTATTCTCTCAGTACAATTCCATTAATTAGTGGCATATTTGATAATAGAAACAGCATTGAGAGTGAGCATGCTGAAGTCAAATTTGAAGAGGTGACAGAGGGAAAGACAGGGGAAGTCATAGGTAGCACAGGCAGAGAGGAAAAGAAAGAAAGAAATAAAGAGCATGCCTGGCAATGATTGCAAATGCAGATGGTTGTGGAGCAAAGGCAGATGGCATGTCAGATTGATTATTGTCGCCAGTGCTGCATGATAGATGCAAGGCAAAGAGTGAGCTCTCCCCTCATTTTAGATGACTCAGAGTGATAGAGATGTGTCAGCTCGTGGGGTTAATCTTACCATCATTTGAACCGTTCTGAGCCATTTGTGGCCACCGCTGTGTGCCAGGCTGTTCATCCCCATCAAGGCGATTACACCTGTAAATAAATATGGCCCCCACTCCTGTGATCACGCTCTGGACAGGTGGGAATTTGCAGCGGATGTGCTCGGCCATGGTGCTTTAGCACAATCTCTTCACGCGCAGAGGGGAGAGTTCTCTGTGGTCACATTATTTCATCTGGGTGGCATTTCAGCTGTCTCTATCTTTATCTTTATCCATGTTTCTCTCCATCTCTCTATATTTAACTATGTTTATATTTTTCTCTCCGTCTCCTCTTTTATTTTTAGCCATGGTTCTCTCCATCTCTCTCTTAAGCTATATTTATCTGTTTCTCTCCAAGCAGAGGCAGAAATGACAGTGTTGCGAAATGCACAACGTATAGACTTGTTTTATATAGGAAATATAACCTTAAACGACTGCCGTTGCGATCTACATTAGTTAGAAAATATATTATTATTATTATATTAGATATAATTATTTGCCTGACCATCTGCGGGGGATCATTGAATATAATAACAGGGGAAACACTGGAGGATTTGGCTGAGGTAGTGCAGAAAATAGTTAATAAAACTCATGAGTGACTACAAGAATATTAAGGACCACATTAGCCTAAGCCAAAATATAATTTTACTATTTACAAATTATAAACCATGCCTGAAACCTGAAAGAAAGAAAAAGAACACATCAGCTTTCTGAATTACACTAAGGCAGGTCGCTGTATTTAATAACATCCTAAACCAGCTGATTACACAAAATCAGCTGTTCAGGCGCACAAACATTTCCCCAAAACTAACAAAACAATACCACCATGAAACAGCCTGTTTGGTCTGTAGGAGGAGAAAGCAGGTAGAGAGAAGTTGCCTGTAATCAGATGCTTAATCCACAGAGCATGATAATCTAATATCCAACCTAAAACCTAGAACTAACTTTGCCGCGGTCAGAAGTCCACGGGTTTGCGCTTTGAAGTCCTTGCCCTCGTTATTGCCATTGCTGAGAAAACTTCATCATTAAGCCCAAAATTGTAACTTCTTCAGGCAAACTTTGGAGCTTCACCAGTCCAGACAGCAGCGTCTCTCCTTTCTGCTTCTCTTGCCACACCCCCCTCACATCAGAACCCTTGAGCCTTATTTTATAAGTTCTGGCTGGGCTGTGGTCCAGATAATTATCTCAGTGGATCATTTTATACAAAAAAACAAAACATTAATACGACTTTCTTGCAAATACAATAATAATAATACAAACTTTACAAAACTTACAAACTTAAAATTGTTTTTATTTATGTTTTTATTTTCTATTTATTTATAATATTTTTTATAATTTCACTCAGATTAATTTAATGTGACAATGTCACACAGTAACATTAATACCAGCACAGAGCACTACACTGACGGCTGAAGGCAGGACTTCAGCCACTGCAGACGTCAGTGGGTTTGTGGAAATAAAATCTGTTCCCTGCCGAGGAGAGCAAAACCGAGTGGAGCGGAGCCAGTGGAAAAGGTGCATAAATGCAGTAAAGACCCATTGCCGAACTTGAAACCAAGCATTAAGATGGGAAAGAAAGGGGGTTTAAGTGACTTCGAATGTGGCATGGTTGTTAGTGCCACACTGGCTGGCTATTTCAGAACCTGCTGATCTACTGGGAATTTCACACATAAAAATCAGTCAGGTTAACAAAGAATGAGGAGCAAAACAGAAAATATGCAGTGAACAACAATTGAATGTATGTTAATATAATTGTTAAATGTTAATATAATTATGTTGGTAAGTATTGTTTCATGTTTTTTTGTATTAGTTGAAAAAATTCTTAAAATTGTATTTTCTGTGACGTTATATAAATGGTAAAACAAAATATCAGACAAAGAAAAGTTGCAAACTTAGTGCTGCGGTTGTCAGAGACTGAAAAGAGCGAAGCGGGACTAGGTAAAACATGAAACAACACATCAGCATGAGTCAGCTAACTTCTAACAAAACAAACACTAAAGCAGAGGCAAACATGACAAACAAGAATAAGAAGAAAAAACAATGCTGACTGGATACTGGGGAGAGTGTAATGCACAGATGAAAAGTCACAATGCCTTTTTGGGTCTGCAGTGTGGTGATGAGAAGCACGCTCCACAAGCTAAACCTTGACATTACGTTTTGGTAAAGTAGGCAGTTTTGGCAGTAGACAGGTAACATGATGGAGAAAAAAAGGGTTCACTGGATATTATGAAGATTATGTGATTCACAGAGATTATGGAAATTTCTCACATTTGTCTGTGCGTTACAAGCATGTGTTTTGAATGGGTCTTGAGTTGGAACGTTTGCCAAAAAAGTAAACAAGTAACTTTTGTCAAGGTTTGATTAACAAGAATTATGACCCTTATCAGATTAATCGATGATTTCGTATCATTATCTTCATCTCTTTTGGCCAGATCAGACTCTACCCCAAAAGGAACCTTATCATCCTGTCCAGTTAGGACTCCACACCAGCCGTTTGCTTAGCTTTCCGGCCAAGACAGTTTTAAACAATTATTTAACAGAGTTTAATGATCCTTACCGTAATGTGAAGTAGGCTCCATCTCTGTTTCTTTACTACTTCAGTATCTTGAACCCCTCTCCTGTTTAGAGAAAGACATAATCAATAAATAAAACAGTTAAATGTCGTATCCCAGCAGTGTGGGAGCTGTAGGCCTACCTGACATTTGCTGGATGAAAAAAGAGGTACTTTTCTCTCCCAGTTTAAGACAAGAGATATTTCCAACATCACCAGGTGTTGTGCACTAATATGTTAAAGTTATTAAATATTTGATTTAATAATTTTCGATCTGTCAAGTATTCTCCTATGAATACCAGCCCAACATGGCGGTGGTATTAGAACAATAGATGAAACAGTGATTCAAGCACTGGCCTTATCAAAACAGGCAAACTCTGCACACATATGGGATAAATTCACAACAACCTCTTTCCATAATGTAAGAATTTATTCACAAAAACAATTCAACTCCAAGTTAAATTAAAGCTGCAAGCATTGTTGGCAGCCCTCGCAGCTCAAAACCAGTGGTGATTGCTCTAAGACTGCAAGGGAAGCTGAGCTTCCCTTAAAATGTCAAAAAATAAGTCATCAAATATATACTGTTGTGTGTACATGTCATTGACTTAAATATGCGCTACAACACGCTCAACTTTTGCTCAGAATCAGCTTCTTATCACTGGTAATGATGCGGCTTTCCTCTCACTCGTTCCCGCAGCTTTACAGTGCTTTAAACAGTGAGTTCAATAGCGAATCTTGAAATTGAGCTTCCCCTCCTTGAAAGACCAGCATCCGCCACTGCTCAAAACTGCTCCGACTTGTGTGCCATGCCCCAGGTGAGCCCGCCACTCGATTCCTTTGAAAAACCCCACCAAAGTATGCCACATTTGACTTTTATGGCAAGAAGTCAGATGTTGACCATGCCCACAGGCTTTGATGTAGCAAAACCCTAATCCTATTGACCTGTTTGTGGGGTGACAAAGATCATTCATATCAACTTTGGTGCAAATCGGCTCACGCATATATGACTGCCAACCGTATTCAAACTGCAAGATACTGAACAAAGCACTCACATGCTTTGATGCAGCTAAAATCTTTTGATAACTTTTGATCCCCAATGCCTTGAGAGTATAGGTGCAGTTTGCTCATAAACGACGTGAGTAAACGAGAGAAGACGGTGGATTTGAACAAAAATGGACGACTTCCTGTGGAGTTAGGACCATGGCTCCAAGAGAGGTTGTTTGTAGGTCATGAAAAGTTACATATGTGTATTGAATTTCATAATCCTTAGTTAAAGCATGGCTTGGGCCGGATTCTTTTAAATCTTCTAGGGCACGTGATGGAGGAATTAGTCCACGCCAACCATTTTTTTCACTGGATATCTTTTGGGGGCCAGATTAAGATCAATCATATGGAATTTGGTGCAGATCAGAAAATATATGTGGAAATTAGAGCCAAACGTATGGCCATCGAGTGACTTCTCACTTTGTCACGCCGCCATGGCCACACCCTCCAGCGAAAACTCTCGTTAAACACAAAGTGAGACCACCTTGTTATGTGTCTTCTGAAACAATTTCAAGTGAATTAGGCCAAGAACGTCAGAGATGGACCTTTCAAGTGAAAAAAGTGACTTCTCAGGGGGTAAGGCTCTAATGATGTCAGCATTTGAAAACACAAGATGAGTATCCAAAGGGGATCAGTCATACCAAGTTTGATCCAAATTTCAATGTGATTCAATAGTGCTGTCTGGGGGTTGACAAAGATCAACCATATTCAGTTTGGAGTAAATCGGATCTTCTCAGATGTAAGCTGCACTCACTTGTTTGTTAGTGGGCGGGGCTAAGATAATATCAATTGACTGTACCCACATGTTTAGCATTGATCCATGATGACGTATACTACATTTGAAGGGGATCCGATGATGCTTGAGAGCTGTTAGGGGACTAACAGCTGTTAGGGGCTTTGATGATGTCAGCATCTGATTAGTGAATATTTTTCGGTGCCAGAGGCACATTAGTCTCAGAAGGTTTCATGTCTCTGTGACGTTCCTTGTAGGAGCTATGTTAATTTCGTCTTTTAAGGTGAGAAATCATATTTTGAGGCTTGGCCACGCCCACATTCTTTGATTCAGCAAAAAGATTTTGATAACTTTTGATCCCGAGCACCTTGAGAGTATAATGAGTGATTTTGAAGTCTCTAAGTCAAAAGCTGTTGGAGAAGTTCGCTCAGATACAGAGGCTTGAAATGGCAAAACTGGGGTCAAAATCGCAACTTCAATCCAAAATGGCTGACTTCGTGTGGGGTTTGGTCTCCCAGAGACTTTTTTGTTGGTCCTAAGAAGTTACATATGTGTACCAAATTACACAATCCTGGGTCAAAGCATGGCTTGGGGCTCATTTTATAAAATGTTCTAGTGGGTGCTGTGGAAGAATTAGGCCACGGCCACCAAATATCTCATCAGATCTCTTTTGGGGACTGGACTAGGATCAATCATATTGAATTTGGTGCAGATCAGATGATCTATATGGAAATTAGAGCCAAACATAAGGCCATGGCGTGACATCAAACTTTGCTGCAGTACCACGGCCACGCCCTTTCATAAAAAGTGACTGACACAGTTTGAAGTGGACTGAGTGTAGGTAGCCAGATAGAGACCTTTAGTAGTAAAAACAGTGACTTCCTGGTCTGAGGGGGCGGGGCTTAGATGATGTCAGCATATGACCCCATAGGATCGTCAGGAACCCAAAGGTCCTCCTTCATGCCAACTTTGGTGTAATTGGAACTTTGTTTGGGAAAGTTATTGCGTTTTTTTTTTTTACATTTGGCTCAAACGCCAAGTTCATGCCCCGGCCATGCCCCGTAAACTTGGCTGAAAAATCACGATTTGGATAACTTTTAATCCCCCATGCCTTAACTGCATATTGACCAAATATGAAGCTGATAGCTTAAAATCCCTTGGAGGAGTTCGGTAAAGTTTGAGGTGAGTAAAAGTGAAAACGTTTAACTCTTTACTAAGCTTAAACTGATCAACTAAACTGCCAAGCAAAATAAAGTAATAATTTAATCCAAAAAAAAAAAAAAAAATCATCCTAAATTAATTTCTCTGCCCAGACACCACCTCTTATGTGAACTGTTCTGATGAAAAGACGTGAAGAAGTATGTTGGGTTGTGTGGCAAAGGCGATGAACAAAGAAAACTCTTGGTAGCTCTTGGTAGCAGCTGGGAGGTAACTTCTGCTCCCCAGAGCGGCACTCAGGAAAGTGTGTGATGATTGCAGTTCCTACGCTGTCCTCTCTCAGGACAGTGGAAGGAAGTCACTGATTAGAGACAACGTCTCCTCTGGGGAAATCTCTGGCTCAGATTCCTTTTCTGCACAAGCTCAGACAGAAAAGTTAAAACAGCTTGTCTTAATTCCTCCTCGTGATTTGCTGCATGCACACATAGTAGATCATAACTCTGTTGGGGTCATCCATTTTGGTCGCACATTTTGAAACACGCAGCTCAACAAACGTCGCAGCTCTGACCTCACTGGGAGTATAAACCGGCTGAGATGGAGAGTTTCGTGGCCATTTCCCGCCTGTCTCACAGGACAGCGCAACGGAGGCGCATATCTGGAGAGACAAAAGCTCGCAGGCAAACCTTTGCTCAACAAGGCCATTTCCGGAAGAGCTTGAAAGCTGGAAATCTGTCTGATGTAGATCAGAGGATTTATTTGCTGATCGAAGACCACGCCGACACCTGGCGCAGGTGAAAACCTACAGAGGTTCTATTTCCAAGGAGATTAGTTTTTCGTCCTTGTGTATGTAGTAGACTAACGGTTCTTCATCTTTTCCCCTCCTGGGGACGCGTCCGTGATCTTAATCTGATCACGGACGCGTCGTCCCCCCCCCGTCCTTTTTCTTCAAACCTGATCCCTCCTCAACCGGTGGAGAGAAGAAATCAACATCAAAGTAATTTCATTCTTTTTATATTAAACCCAATAGGAGCATTTTAGAAGTCTGGGCAGGATAAGGCATACTGAAGGTGATTTGGAATAACCAGTAGTTAATCTAAGGTATTAACTTGTTGCATGCAATACTGATTGAAGTGTTTTATGCTGAGCTCTGTTTTGATTCGCTGCGCAAGCTCTGCTGAATCGTGCGTGGTTAATGTTTTGTCCGGCTGATCCCAAATCAGCCGGGAGTTAGAAGTTGGACTTTTAAAAGTTTTCCATTCAAAGCAACTGCAGTCTGTACCTTGTGGTCTGACCACTCTTTGTTCCAGTTTATTGCTGGAGATTTTCCACTGAGTCCCCGGCTCAGAGTTTTATGACTCTTTGTTCAAGATTTGGGGCGTTCAGCTGCTAGAGGCTAAAGGGGCGTGGCCCCACCGTTTTATCAGCTGATCGCTGCAATCGAGACATCAGAACACCAGGAGGACTTCCCTTTCCATTTAACCCAAATTACACATTTTGTCCATAAAACTACTGGTTTGATCTTCATAGACACTAAATGCGATATATTTTTCTTTTATTATTATTGCTAGGTAGTAATTTTTATTCCTTTTGTGTAGAATAGTGCTTGTTAGTTAGGTGAAGGTTTTTGGACCAGAATAATGATATATCAAGATTATTTGGATTCAATAAATCCTCATATATATAATTAAGAGAAGTGTTTGTGTTTATTTTGTGCAAGAGTGATTTATCTGTCAAAACAAGGTCGAAGATCCTCCACTTTCGGTGAAGTGGTTGAATAAACAGTTACAGTTTGTGGTTTTGGTTAATAATTTGTAATTATTAAAGAGCTTTGAGCCCATAATCACCACACCAGAGGACATCTCTGATTTCTATTCGTAAGTAATGATTTTTGGTTAAGAAATTAATTATTTTTCTCTCAAATTATGATTTTAAATTATGATTTATGATAAATATTAATTAATCAATAATCATAATCCTTACAACTCAACCTTTGATTGTTCTTTTATAGCCGGATACACTAACATTTGATTGTAGTCAACTTTGTATCCAAGGGTTCTTCAAAGTAGTAGTCTTACTCTCCAGTGAGTTTCAAAGACATCCGGATTCTTGCGTGCTCAGTTAAGTTGATCAGTTTAGCTGTCGTGGGTAATGATAAATAGACGTGGCTGTGAGAAGTGTATTGTTAGTAACATCTCAACCAGAATCTTATTCTTACAATAACAAAAATGCGAACTAAAGCACTAAACCTTAGTGAAAGTGATGTAAATATGTTGCAACTATTTATTGCCTCTAAAAGTTAATAATGTCTGACCAACACCATATGTTTATTGCGCTAAAGGAGCAGAACCTGACTTGCTGGGTGCTGGTTCAGTTTAAGGCAATATTAAAAAAATATCTTTGTCTGAGAAAGGTGTAAACCAATTCCTTCTACATTTGTTTTGTTTCCTGAAAACCTTTCAGACTTTAAAATATTCCTCATGAAGTTATGTTGTGAAGTGTTTAACTTTTGTTTTTTTATTAACATTTAAACAAAGAAATCAGGAGTAAAGAAATTAAGTCATGCACACACAGACACATTTCCAGTCTCTTTCTTAGCTTTGAATGGGTACAGAAACTCTCATAATTACAAAAATAAATTCAGAAATATGACCTCATCTTTTAGCTACTACTTTGTATACATGATTCTGTGAGGAAGATTTTTTTAAAAGTGCAGGGTTTTTATTTTACAATGTTTTTTGCATATGTGCATCCAAGAAACTTCATTGGAGTTTTGGGAAAACTGTTTTGTTGAACGTACATACTCAGGAATCCCAAGCAGCAGAAAAAAACAGACCAATAGTTAGAAAAGCAGTTCCAACTAATTTTACAGCTGTAGACCTTGCAGCGACGAAAAGCCAAAAATGGTCAAGTGATGAAAAAGGAACAAGGCACCTACTTGTTACATCCTTTATTGATTAGAAATTAAACCAGGAATATCTGTCATATTAAAGAAATCTTGCAAAATACTTGTTGAGATTGTTTTGTTTCCTGAAAACCTTTCAGACTTTAAAATATTCCTCATGAAGTTATGTTGTGAAGTGTTTAACTTTTGTTTTTTTATTAACATTTAAACAAAGAAATCAGGAGTAAAGAAATTAAGTCATGCACACACAGACACATTTCCAGTCTCTTTCTTAGCTTTGAATGGGTACAGAAACTCTCATAATTACAAAAATAAATTCAGAAATATGACCTCATCTTTTAGCTACTACTTTGTATACATGATTCTGTGAGGAAGATTTTTTTAAAAGTGCAGGGTTTTTATTTTACAATGTTTTTTGCATATGTGCATCCAAGAAACTTCATTGGAGTTTTGGGAAAACTGTTTTGTTGAACGTACATACTCAGGAATCCCAAGCAGCAGAAAAAAACAGACCAATAGTTAGAAAAGCAGTTCCAACTAATTTTACAGCTGTAGACCTTGCAGCGACGAAAAGCCAAAAATGGTCAAGTGATGAAAAAGGAACAAGGCACCTACTTGTTACATCCTTTATTGATTAGAAATTAAACCAGGAATATCTGTCATATTAAAGAAATCTTGCAAAATACTTGTTGAGATTATGCTATATTGTTGCAGTTTAGATGGCCAATATATTTTACAGTTTTGCTTCAAAAGCATTTGTAGACTAGATCTAAGGTAAACATTCTTACTTCTGTGGTGTTTATTTCCTTTTCCTAATTTTAGGCAATTTTTTCCTGCGACATTTGATGCTAAAAGTTTGTTATTGCTCTTGTTGCAGGAGCTCACTGAGGTTGAAGGAAATTTGAAGAGGAGACCTTATTGACATATTAAAGTGATTGGTCTGTCATTTACAAAGAATTTAATTTATTTAAAAAAAAAAAACAAAAAACGTACCTTTTGTTGCAGAAATAAAATAATGCATGGTGTTAAATTGCTTAAAATTAAATACTAAACTACAACCACAGGCATAAAGGGTAGACACTTTAATAGTTGTTTTACCCATAGATTCTACATTTTTTTCTGTCTTCTAAAGAGGTTGATGTTGTTGGCTCACTTAAAATTGATAACCAAATTCTCATTCAAAAGACTACAAAACTCTCTCTTGTTTACTAAGTTCAAAATGATAACAGTTCCTGGTCTCTTTTAACAAGAGATAGTGAAGTGGATCTTTATTTATAAAATTTTTTTTCTAAATAGGTGAGGAATTTAAAATCAAGAAGAGAAAACAGACAGAACTTAAAGGTGAGGCACTATTCACATGACTAAATGGCAAGGAACACTAATTTCTGCTAAATTGTTATTTTAAAAACGGTCTACACTTCATTTTAATGGTGAGGATGATTCATCTCTGTTAAATATTTGTTTAAAATTGTTTAAGTGCAGCAGTGGCGCAGGGGTAAAGCTTGCAACCCATGTGTGGAGGGAGCAGTCCTCCACGCAGCCGTCAGGGGTTTGAGTCCCAGCACGTTGACCTTTGCTGCATGGCTTCTCCTTGCTCTCTCAAAGGTCCCTTCTGCCACAACATTAAAAAAAAGGTGGAGCCTACTTCATGTTACTGATGATCATTAATTTCTGTTAAATAATTGTTTTTTAAAACTGTCTTTTCTTTAATTTTGGAAATATCGTCTGTTTCGATGACACCGTTGTGTTTGGCCCGCCTTTCTCCCCTGTGTTTCAGTTTGTACCCTGTTTTGCTAGCTCATGTGTATGTTTATAGTTGTTCGACTCTCTCATATCCAAACTTTCTACAGATTCATTTAAAAGGAAATTCAAACATTGCACCTCCATTTTTGGACCTGGCAAACCTCAGTGCATTCTGAGAGCTTCTGCCTCCAGATTATTTATTTTGCAGTACGCCACAGTCAAAGGGGAACGGGGGGATCACCACCGTCTGCCGCATTTGAAGTGTTGAATACTCCCCACTAAGGTCTATGCCAGCTTCAAACTGCCAGCCTATGTTTTCTCACTATCCTGTCCCTCTTTATGTTCATTAATTAATCACCTATGCACCAAATCTTAAAAAGACTTTCTGACTGAGTTTCTGGTAGAGTTTATGCCAAAATTCGACAATCTACTGATTTGTGGGGACTATAACATCTATGTTCACTGCCCTCTGATCAGTTGTTTACTGACTTTATTGTCCTTCTGGAATCCCTGGATCTAACTCAATCAACAGCCTGTCCCACCCATCAGCTTGTACATACGCTTGATCTAGTCATATGCCGTGGACAGGCTGTGTCAGTAAGGTACCAGACATTCCCATCTCAGATCACTTGCTTATCCAGTTTGAAGTCCTAGCAGCTCCACCTACACCCAAGCATCTTACTTCTCATTGCTGTACTATTATCACCTCCTCAACAACCCATGCACTGAGGTGACAGTGTGGGCAGGCTGTGCGTAAATGGAAGCAAGACAGATTGCATCTGTCATTGGGTATCCTAAGAGACCTAGCAAACTCTGTAAAGGAAGCAAAGTTCCAATATTTATCTAACATTATCTCTAGTAATAGCCATCATCCTAAAGTTTTATTCAACACTGTAAATTCTGTTATAAATCCTCTTAGTGCTGTTTTGAGCGATGCTTCTGAACACACCTGCAATCCATTTCAATAATACTTGGTAGACAATGTTTTGTCTATCAGATGAGGTATTCCTAAGACCCTAACTGTGGTACAGCCTGACTCTCTTGTACAGCATGTGTTTAAGAGTTTTGATTCTATTTTTCTCAAGGAAATTAAGAAATCAGTCCAATTGCCCTCCAGACATTGTCCTTACTAAGATAACGGAGGTGATCGACACAAATCTATCCTACTTTGTAATTCTTATAAACAGTTGTGTCAGGATGTGTACAGTCCCTGCTGCCCCTACGTACGCAGTAGTCACACCACTCTTGAAAAAACGCAATCCCCACTCTTTCCCATTTTATATCTGTCTATTATGTCTAAGGAAACGGAAAACAAAATGTATTGTCATAGCTGTAACCATGTATCTGTTATGATTTGGGGTTGTTTGGTTTTTGGTTTTGGGTTTTTTCTTATGTTTTTCACAGTTCAAGTTTTGAATCATGTTTCTGTTTATTTTCCTGGTCATGCTTTAGTTTTGTCGTCTTGTTCATGT
>JAHUTJ010017614.1:0-21154 GCA_036250325.1 Characodon lateralis | reverse complement strand
GTTTTCCATCCTGAGTCTGCTGTACCAGCTGTCTCACAACACACACTTGTTCCTTAAATGTCTTCCACACCGGTGCCACTGCACTCGACTCTGAGTCATCAATTTCCCTGTGAAACTCTCCGTCCATATTACTGGACTGTAAAACTGCCTTAACAGACTATAAACACCCCACAAAGTCTTTACACCTTAATATTTGCTTGTCACGTAAACATTCACACCCTTCCTTTCACTTTATTCATGCGCTGGTCAACTGAGTCCGTCCAGAAAATATAGCACGCTATGTCTCTGGTATCTGGACCATTTTGAGAGTGACATACACACATCTCAAGACACCTCAATCTTCCCCCAAACCAAGCAGCTTATCAGCACCTGTCATTGTTGACACCAGTTAGGTTTCCATACAGGAATGCTGCATTCATTCACCTGCAATGAGAGTCTGGCGAACCACTGCGCCTCTCCCCACTCACACCGTATTTTCACACACAGTCCCCTAACAAGTCAGTCTCACAGATTATCCCTTGTGTGAACAGCTCATCAATTTTACATGTTTGTGTTTTATGCACTTTTGATCTATTATTGGAGTGTACTAAATACACTCTCATCTCTGTTTATTCTAGCTGAATTATCCTATTCAGCTCATAGTTCGTCTTAATCTGTTCTATTCTCACTATCATATATATATATATCTCACGTTCACAACCCCACTGTTACTGACCTCACAGGCTCCAGCCTGCACATAGCTTCACGGGACTTTTGACTATGTGTTTTAAGGTTTACCACATCTGTAATCTGGTTTTATTGAGACAGAACTCAAATAAAACACAGCATTCAAACCTTGTGTTTTTTCCCGGTCTTAGCTTTCTGACTACAGAATACAATGCACAACCTAGGAACTTTAAACCTATTTTTAAAAAATACTCAACACTTAATTGAACCACACATTCACTTTGTAACCCGCAATCAGTGTGTAGCTCTTGTCAACACCCCAAGGATGACCAGGCAACACACTGCAGTCACTCAACTGCAACAGAGGGCCTGCACTCTGCAGGTTCCTCTCAGTCACACTCGCTCTTCTCCACTGCGTTCAATCCTCCAGCAACAGCACTTATCCATACACACCACCTTTTGTTTTAATCACCAGTATTAATTAAATACTTATTTTAGATACCGTGTCACCTCCCTAGGTTTTTTTAATACAACTTCCTATATATCCTCGTTATCCGCACCTGACGTTACTATAGTTATTTATGGGGACCCAGACTCTACCTGTTTATGAGGATACTATAGTGTATGGGGACCCGAACCCCGCAAAAGTGGTTTGGACAGTCCAGTATAAATTCTAATATTTTGGATTTTGAACTAGGGTGGAGCAAATGCAATCTTTTTCTCACTGAAAACTGTTAAATAGCTCTTTTAAGGTGTACACTCTGATACCGACTTTAGCGCCATTAGTAGCTAACAGTTGACTAGATGTTTATAACCTGTGACTTTATCACTGTTTCCTTTTTCCTATAGAGTACCCAACATTCTGCTTGACAAACAGTTTAAAACTGCTGGGGCCTTCATCAGTAAGCCTGACAAGCAATGGGAGTAGACTGTGCCAAAACAATGCAGCAAAGCAGAA
The DNA here is from genome assembly GCA_036250325.1 of Characodon lateralis. Lineage (NCBI taxonomy): Eukaryota > Metazoa > Chordata > Actinopteri > Cyprinodontiformes > Goodeidae > Characodon > Characodon lateralis. Next base: position 19,530 of record JAHUTJ010017614.1, on the reverse strand, counting down.
AGTACTCCCTGACTTCTAAATAATGCTACCAAATGGTGAACAGAAGCAACATGATGTTGTTTAACTCCTCCAAGCACCTAAATAGTTTATCGCACCAAACACCCCAGAAGTCGCACTGACTCCCATTCAAACTTTACAATTTTCTATCCTTAACAGGTCTTTGGATTTTGTACAATGCTAAGTATCTAGATGTGTTGAATGTATCTATGTTTCTCTTTTTTGTTTCATTTTTGTCTTTGAACAATGATGTACTATCTGTGCTGTGCAGTTTTGGACACTTTATATTGGATTTAACTAAAACGTTATGACAAAATCACAATGTACTCTCAATTGTGTCTGTCAAGTGATTCAAGTTAGATATTATTAACTAAAAGCATATACACAGCTTTATATGTTTGCATGATAAAATAGTGGAATGCTAATCCAAAATATATGATCAACTATCAAAACTCACTCAGTCATTAATACAATTCTAATTAAAATGTGCACTGAGAAGCAATATTGTGGAATGATTTGTTAGAAGCTACTGTGAAGGATATAATATTAAAGAGTTTTTCATCACTTCCCTCTGCCTTCAGTTGGCTACGACTGCCATGTGCATCATCACTCATCAGATATTGAGTGCAAAGCTGCATTGACATGCAGTAATGCACGATATGCTCTCCATAATGCTGGCTGGAAGGGAAAGCTTACCTGTCAGTTTATCTAAATGAGATTTTTATTGATTTCAGCGCTCCTTCTAGTTGTGTCATCACAAGGACCCATGGCTGACTAGACTTTAAATATGAATGGTAAAATACTCCAAAGCACGTGATGTGTTTGGCATTTTCCAGATGGTGACCTATTTTGGCATGAGGCAAAGGATCAGTGCTTTTTAAATGGGCAGAATAATTGTAATAATTGTAAGTAAGTGGACAGAATCTTAATGTGATCTTGTGTCCGCTCTTACACAGCTTACATAATGTCCTTTGAAGCATGTGTATGCGGTACGGGCAAAACTGTCTTTTGTGTTTTCTTTTCGGGAGCTTCTCCTTGCTGCTGATTAATGGCCCAGTGTGAGAAATCCCTGCCAAAAGGGAGAATTTTTGCCTGAAATAAAAAGGTCAACCCAGTTAAAGTTTCTAAAAAAGCATAGAGTCTGCTATCTTGTTATTATTGCATTTATTTAAACATCACGCTTGTCCTGCACATCTAAGAGCCATTTTCAGCCCAGTGAAGTTTATAATGTTTCCAACAACACTTAGACCTGCATAATCACCTGCAAACCAAATGAGATAAAAAGCAAGTTTTTGTTGCCAAAAATACCATTTATTAGATACAGGGACTTGCAAGAGAATTAATAAACCTCAAACTTGTCTACTTTGGTTATGATACAATGAGGAGCTTTATGTATGTTATAAGTATTTTATGTGGCAGACCAATACCAAGCAGTAGATATTTATAAATATTACTTACTGCACTTTTTTGTGATAAATATAATTGTTCCAATTACAGCTATCTTTTGTTGTGTCTCTACCAGCTTTGTTAATATGCAGACTGAAATATTTCTCTATGCAAGTTCAGCCAGATGAATGGTGTCTGTGAACAACTGTATTCGAGTATTGCCAAAAATGTTTCATGTTATTTAGATCTGAATATGACTGTGCCATTCTAAGGTAGGAATATGCATGCTAATATATCTGATCTAAACCACTCCCTTGTTGCTTCCTGAATCTTTCCACCAAGACTGACCAGTTTTCCTTGTCCCTACTAAAGAAAAACTTCCCCACAACATGATGATGCGGCCACCACCGTGGTGTCATGATGGGGGTGGTGTGTTTCAGGTGCCTGAGCATCAGTTTTGGTTTTATCTGACTAGAGCACCCTCTTTTGGATGCTTCCTGTGTCTCATAATATGTGGTTGTCCTGTCAAGGTATTCTTCCACCTGAGCTATTGATCTCTGCAGCTACTGCAGAGATACTATGGTCCCTTTGGCTGGTTCTCTGATTAACATTCTTTTTGCTGGGCCTGCCAGTTTAGGTTGACAGCCATAAGCATGCAGCTGTGCCCACTCGTTCTTTTTTTCGATATTGTATTGCTGTATAAAATGTTCAAAGCTTGGGATATTGTTTTATGACCTAGCTCTGTTTAAACTCCTCCAAAGTGTTGTTTCTGACCTGTCTGTTGTGTTCTTTGTTCTTCATAATCCTTGTTCACTAATGTGCTTTGTTAAACTTGTGGGATCTTCACAGACTGGCTGTAATTATGTAAATTATATCCCACACAGGTTGACTCTATTTATTTATTCGGTGTCTTTTTTTTTTCTTGTCACTAACCACTATTTTGCTTCACAGAGCAAACAGGATGATGTGTTTTCTATTTATATTTTTTCTGGTATTTTTCTGCTTTTAGTTATTCCCTTTGACTTTATTCATAACCTCCAGTTCATAATCGCATCAACCTCCTTTTTTCTTTGTCTGTGTTTCTATTCTGCATGTCTCCATTTCTCTCTCAACATGCTGCTTAGAACGAGGAAGCGATTGGACACTAAATGGCATAATTTTTCTTTTTTGTTTCTTCTCTTAATACCTGTTAAAGGAATTTATTATCATGGTCGTAGTAAGTAGTAGTACTAGTAGTCATAATATTATATGCTGTTTGTGGCCATGACTTTCAACATCTTGTAAAGCTATGTATGTCCAGGTATGAGATTTTTACTTTTTCCTCCTTTTCCTAAAGACTAATTTATTAGCAAACTAAAACAGCTAGCTTGTAGTTCACAAATAGCCACATGGCAGCAATATTTTTTTAAGAATTAATAAATAAATTTTGGAAGAAATATTACATTTCAATGTAAATAAAGTCACACCGTAAGACACAATACACTGACCACTATTGGTGAGCTATGGTGTTCATAGCTTTTTAATTAAAAATCAAAAAAAGCTAAGCTTACCTGATGACTTTGCAAATCCCTCCAGAAATGCTACTGTAACTAACAAGTTGGTATTGGTCCTTTTCATCCTCAGAATTTCCATATTATTTCCAGTTTAAAGTGTACATTATGCTGTCACGCCACATAAAAACTTTTTCTCGGGCAAAATGTATTTGGTTTTAACTTGCTTTAAAATTATGCATTGATATCAACACTTTATGTGACTATTGATACACAAAATTATTTTACATGCACTTGAAAACTATCAAATATTTATAAGTTATTTGGAAAGCAAAGTCTTATGCGTTGCTCCATATGATGTTTTAATAATCTTGTATTTCTAAAAAAAAAAAAACCTAGAAAAAGCAGCGACTCTTTATATTTCAAATATTGTATTACGCTGCAATCCTTTTCTAAAATCATGTGTAGTAAAATGATGCATCCCTTGCTCCTTCTTTGAGCCACCGTCAGCTTGGCTTTGCAGTGTCTCATAACGATGTTTCATTAGCAGAAAACAAGCCTTGCTCACATTTGCGATGCACGGTTGTGCAATTCCCCCCCTGCAATAAAAGGAGAGAAGAAATCTCATTCTGTAAACTGTTTAGGCACAGATATTTTGCATCTTCTATTTGAGTGTAATGTAGCAGTTTCTCTGAAGTGTATTTATTGGTCTAGAAATAAGATGGGAATGAGCAGCATTCTGGCCAAATTACAAATTTATATGTCACGCTTTGCAAAGTGGAACTGTAATTATGAAATCCTGTTTAAGCTCTTAAAAAATGGTGATTATTCATAATGAATGTTTTCAGATTTTTGATCGAAACTGAAACAACCAAGGAGGCAATCTGAGTGAAAACACAGCAGCTTGAGCTACAGGGCAAAGTCTGCTTTATTTCATATGAATGGATAAAAATGGGTTCAAAATGGAATTGATTGAAGTTCATTGTGTTGATATTTATGCCCATTAAATTTGTTCCCATTTTGTGTTGTTACAACCACAGACTTTGGTATACGTTACTGGGATTTTATGTGATACATCAGCAGAAAGTAGTTGATAGGGTTCGTCTCGCTAATAAATTGAAAATCTTTACTTCAGTTGCCTACTTAAGCATTAACTAAAATTTATTGGTAGTGTACTTAAGTTGCCAATTATATGCTCGTTTTTCACAGCTCAGAATGGATCTGTAATTAAAGTTAATACTATTTAGAGTGCAACCCCTGAGACCCTGCAGATCTAGAATGTGAGGCTTAATTTAGAAGGATTACCAGCGAAAGCCAAATATTATTAGTATTTGAAAATTTGAACTACAGCTGCTTTTACACCAATGACCATAGATTTTTAGATTTCTTAGAAGGATTGTATTACAACTATTTCATACCAGTGAAAGCCAAACATTATTAGTATTTAAAAAGTTTGGACCTATCAGTGACCCAGCTACTCTGCTTAGACTTCAGTGAGCTCCCATGACTGTTATTATTTGAATGATGGGACCACAACTGCCTCATACCAGCGACCTCAAGGATTAATATTAGAATTTTTCTTCTAGCACTGGATGAATTCCTTACCACAGAGGACTTAATGAGCTAATTACCTCTATTAGAAAGATTGGATTAGAACCAGCTCTTACCAGTAAACTCCCAAGGATTTTTAATGTCATTTGTTTTTGTTTTTTTCTGTGTTTGACTTTCTGTATCATTGTAATGTTTTTCCTCATGTACAGCACTTTGAGTGCCTTGCTGCTGAAAAGCACTGTATAACTAAACTTGACTTGACTTGACTAAATTTCATCAGCAGGTGGTCACAAATTGATTATTAACATCTCATAATTTAACTAATCATACACAGCCATAAGAAGATGTATAATTTGACATTGATGGAGCACACCTATGTACTCCTAAGGCCTAAGTTAAGAAAAGATATGTAAAAAGACAGAATTTTGTTCTTCCCTATCTAACCTACTCACAAATGTTATTCTGAAATCTTTTGTATCCAGATTTCCTGAAGCAATCAGTGTTTTGTCTGCAGGACAGCCTAATATTTGTAAAGATACCCCTTGCAGAATGATGTTTAATGTGATTTTTTTTTTTTTTTATATTACCCACATCTTTATTAGAAGTAATATTGACATTTTGGAGTAGCCAAGCCAGGAGACCTTCCAGTCTCAACGACTTGGAACTTATTATTAAGATAAATTATCAATATACCAGCAGAAACATGCAAAAAGCTGGCCAGGAATTATAAGAAGGGGTTGATTAATGTAATGCTAAAAAAAAAAAACATAGATTATTGAGAAGGGTATACATAATTTTCAACTATCTTTTTTTTTTTTTTTTTTTTTTGTAAATGAAAGCATTATTTCCTAAACATCCCACCTGTATGTGTTTTAGTATTTTTATTTTTATTTTTTGAGATGCCTTTGTCATTTCCTTTAGGAAAAAAACTTGTTGGTTTAATGAAATTAAATGATTTTAATCTGTCAGCAGTGTGAATAACTTTGAGACAAAAAAAATAATAAAAGTTTTACTACAAACCAGTCTAATTTGCTTCAAACAGAAAGTCGAAGGTGTCTCACTTGCTTGTTGGTTTTGAGCACAGAGATTGCAAAAGCTCAGTTTTATACCATCTAATTAAATTTGCATTAATATTTCAGATTTAAATATGTTTCAAATTTTATTTTACTTTACTTAAAGAAAATAAAAGTCAACATTGATCTGGAATGATTTGTGCCACATGTCATATCCAACACATGCTGGCTTTTGTAACCACACAATGTGATTTCCATCACCTCACATATTTTTACATGAAATTCCTAATAATAATAATACACTCATACTTAAGAGTGAAGAAAACTATACAGTAATGGTTACTAGTTATGACTTGAATGAGAAAACCTTTGATCTGGTCTGTAAACATTTTATTGAAATACTTCAGTTAAATAGTTAAACGGTCATCCCAGCAATGGAAAATAATATCTTTAAAATGATTAAAATGAAAACAGATATATATTTAGGTACATCTATGTGTGAAATTTCATTAAATGTTTCTCAAACATATTAAATGACATTTGTTTGAAAACACATTTTTGCCAGTGTTAAATTAAGCTGTCCCATGATGTTTGACTGAAATGGCTAAAATTCTGTAATATTTAAATAATTTTCTTAAAACCACTGCCAGAAAAGGTTTATACACACAATGGAGAAGTCAGAGGGTCACTCAGATATAGCTCATTTGACACATACAGCTACAGTCTTCATTAAGCTAGTTTCTTGCTCATGTTTAACACAAAGCAGTTTACCAAAGTGTTTGGTCAATGCTAGCATGTTTGCTGTCATTCCTAATTTGGCTCATAGCATATTGAATTGTGGTTACATATATTAGTGTATGGATAAAACTAAAAGAAAAGGTTGTTCTCTTACTTCATAAACTGTTAGCAACAATAAAGTTTCCCAGCGCCCCTTAAAATATGCAATAATCTGATATCTGGCAATTAATAGAGGTGTTATGATTTAAATTCATTCAAATGCGCTTTGCTCAATGCTTTTAAGAATCAGTGTAAATCTATTTGTAGATGATGATGATATAGGTAAGCTGTGGCAGAAAGTCAGCACTTTGATTACCTATTCCATCCCATTTCATCCATCAACATTTAGAATCCAACAAACTATAATTTATGGATGGACTGTTTGAGGATGAGGTGCATCAAGAACTTTTATTTGGAACCTAAATTGAGTTTCTATTACTATAATATGTTTTCTTTTAGGCTAAAACAAGATTTTAGAGAATAAGTTATCAATAACTTGCTGTGTCATACAAATTCAAAACCTGTTTTGTTTCAGGGAGCCACAGCAGCCAATTAAATAATTCCCTCATTTAGAGGCAGTTTCACTACAAATATTTGCATTGCAGATGCCTCCTAAAAACAGAGACACCAGTGTTTGCTGCTATCAACGAAATTAGCTCCACACTATGCAAAACCTTTTTTTAATATAATTTTCCCAATGGAAATGTTTCAAGATGTTCATGTCTGTGTATTGGAGGTCCATGCTTTTGCTTTTAAAGGGACAGGGATTGTACATATTTTGCTAGTATTTGTAGTTAGGTAGAAGTTAGGTACTTATCTGATAGTATCATCAAGTTTAAGATAGCATTGAAAAGAAAAATATTAAATGAAATGAGCCCCGGTGCTGGTTAGTGCATTTGCAATTTAATCTGTCAATTGAATAACATTATCTCAAGCACGTTTTTGGCTTAAATATATGCACAAGTCCCAATAATAGACCGAGAGTCTTTGTCCAAACTGCACTCACAAATAATGGTTGTATAGATCAAATTTTCCTCAAGCTGAACACTGATAAAAAAGACATTTTAATTATCTGCCCTGATCCCAGAGCTCCCCATCTATTTTTATATGCCAGTATCCAAGAACTTTGCTGTGCGTTTTAATTCTTCTTTGCATTTCAATCACCCTATTACTGAACTGCTTCAGTCAGACTGCTTTCAAAATATCGCTGTGATCAGATCCAATGTCTCATTTCAGGTCACTGAAAGTTATTCACTCTTTAGTTACATCCCATTATGACTTGTGGGATTCATCTTGGCTTGCGTTCTGTCTCGTGGTACACATTACACATTAAACGTGATTGTGTGTATCGGGGGGCTGTCGGAGCTGGAGTTTCTGTTATATGTTTTTGTCTGTGTTTTTTGACTCCTAGTAGGCGCTAGTGCTCAGCAGTGGTGGAGACAGGTGTTTTCCATCTCGGTGATTGAGTCCTGGAGTACTTAAGCAGGAAGCAGCCAGCATCTCGTCGTTCGAGTATTAGCCTCTGTGGTATCTACTCAGCCAGCCACGTATTAATTAAGTTTATGTATACTATGCCTCCGACAACGCTTAACTTGTTCTTTGTTCTTCTTAGTGAACTGAACCAGTGACTACCTGGAGGTTACCCAGGCTGGCCCCGGTGGCTTCGTTTCGCACTAGCCTTGCTCCTAGGATCTCCCCAGGAAGGATCTCCCACACACACCTACCCGACGCCAAACTCTGAAACTTCCCCGGCTGGCTGCTTCCGGACCCAGATTCTCCAGAGACCATTCAACCTAACTTGTCCACCCTCCACCTCTCCGCTGACGCTTCGCCTGCACTCCAAGCTCTAACCCAAGTAACTAAGAAATCATCGGACTTACCATTGTCTCCATATTCACTTCCTCTCCAGTCCGAGTCCCTCTCCCCCTGGAGGATTGCCTACTCCCTCCTAGTAAGAGACATCACACTTAAGTTCCGGTTTCGTTTACTGTGCCACTTACGTGTCGTTTTTCCTTACAGTTGTTCCTGCACACCATACCGATCCATTCTCCTTAAATACAACTTTTTCAAACTTGTACCCGTTTCCTTTAAGCGTGTTTCTGCATGTGGGTCAGAGCCATACGTAACACTATGACAGGGGCAACTTTGTCTCTGCAACTAGGTTTGAGTGTCTCAGTTAACTGAAATTTTACAAGCCATTTAGTACCATAGTTTTTCAGTGTAGTCTCTGCACACTAAAAGACAAATCTATGAGAAGTGTACTATAAAAGCATCCACCTCAATTTATGCCAGTTGTTGGTAAAAAGGGAGAATATTTTAAAAGGGTTCATTACCCCTTAGGTATTTTTTTCAATATAAGAGATGGATTGATTAAATTAGACACTAGATGATGCCTCCAACTTGTGGTAATTATGTTAGAGCAAGGCTTTGTGTAGTTTTAATTGGACTGAAAATACAGTTGGGTATTATAAGGCCGCTTTAACTCACAAGGGAGAAAAAGTCATTTGTATACAAATGTAACCTGGAATGAATATGGGTCTAGATTAATTTAGAGTGTTACAATAACTGTGTTGGAGAAACAATCTCGTCACATGGGCAAACCAATCTAAAAGATATTTATGCCCTTTAGTCCCAAACGAAAGCTGATTTCAACATAAATAAACCAGCACTTAAAAGGAAATATGAAACAGTTTTAATTGCCACTTTATCTTTGTTTTTCCTTGTTTGCTGAACAGAAGTTTAGTTCTGTTTTTGCTCACTTTGGAAACTTCCTCCTCAATTTTATAATCACTTAAAGGTTTCAACCCAAGACTGTCAGTTGCCCCTTACTAATCCACTGACCTTCCATGGTAATTGTTGGAAAAATGCATGTAAGTTATCATTGTTTAATTTAAACTAGGTTTATGTTTTAAGTTCTACTCTGGTTAAGATGATTCCTGTGATTGTTTTTAAGTGTGTAAAAGGGAGTGGAGAGTTAAGGAGTGGGGTCTGGAGTGGATCACTCTCTGGACATGACAGGCTCATACCATGTATGGGAATGACTGCTTTTTATGTTGACATCTCTTTAAGAATTGGCTGAACCAATTTCTGCTTTTTACTTGTAAGAATGTGAGTTGTAAATAAAAGGCTGGTGCAAGGCCTTCTCCCGGTGTGTGAGAAGTAAGTCGCTGTTTAGCAGAGGACTGGCTCTCACCCTTGCAAGTCAAACTTCCTTGGTTCATCTTGTGTCTTAATATGCACTGATCTGTAATTATCAGCTTTTTAACTCTAACAGTAATATCGATTGTCTTCTGGCTCAGAGATTTAACCAAAGTTCTTTCGTTCTTTTTTTTTTCTAGTTTTATAGTCTGGTTCCTTTTTCTCTGCATTCCCCAACTTCTGTTAAGCTATTACAGAATTTGGCATAACTGTAAAAGTTTTCTACAGTTCATTACTTATATATCCTTTAATTATTTTACAGTTTTTATAATACCTAACTTATTTTGTAATATTCCACTTAAAATAGTCAATGCGTTTAAGGGGTAGTACAGATTCAGCTTCTGGATTAATATTTACTTCCTTTTATTAGTGTCACACTAAATGTGATGCTTTTCAGCATACCATGAAATACAGCTGTAGACATTGTCTACTTTTCAGTTGTAGTTAGCAGAGATTACACAGTAACCATAAAATGAACAATAATATAAATGTTATGTTAATGCTTGGCTTCTCAAGTGCGATGCTGAAGCAGCTTTCTAATTAATTGCACTATACTGCCTTGTTATGTTAATGACTGCCTAATTAGTTGCTGCAGTGGTTTTAGAGTCTTAAGCTTCTATAGACTGAGGCAGAATTTAAATAAACATGAGACATCATGTTTAACAAGTATCAGTAGACTATACGAGTTGGAGCTATTTAATCTTGTAGCTCAAGTGATGCTAGCATTATCTTATGTTTGGACTCAGTATTTTTCTTTCTTACTTGCAATGTTAACCTATTGCTGTTGTGCCACTTTGCAGTCAATGATGATGGTCACAGAGAACAGTTGGCAAGTAGGTGCACTGGGCAGAGCTCCTTTGTAGCCAGTGGAGCTGCTGGTAAAAAATCAGGACTATTATTTGTTCCTGTGTCAACTGGAGCCAGCAATTCAACATGCTTGGAAACCGGCCCTGGGTTGATTCAGATTTAATGTGTAAGGATCAAGTCTTCTTGCAAATGTTGCAACGTTACTCCAATGTGAGGCCAAGGGAGGTTGTCTCAAAGTCGGAGGGTGAGAAGATGCAGCACAGGGAGTTCTTAATTAACGGCAGTAGAGCTTTCCTAAAATGTAAATCTACTGGAATGCAGCCCTTCAAACAGTAGTCCTTTCCACAAGCCACTTTAAAGCATTAGAACAATAACAACATATACTTTCTGCACCAAGCCCTGACCCATCTGGAAAAGCCTAGAAACAGTGTGAGGATCATGTTCTTTTTTTTTTTCTCTGCGGTGCTCTGGGACTCTGTGGGCGTCTGAGGGACAATCTGGAGCTGTCAGGAGTGGAACACCACCTTTCCCAGTGGCTACTGGACTACCTCAATGGCCACCAGCAGTTTGTGAGGATGCAGGGCTGTGTGTCTGACAGGCTGGTCTGCAATATGGTGGCCCCGCATGGAACTATGCTTAAACCATGACTGTGCACCCTCTACACGCAGACTTCTCCATCAACTCCTTAGATTGTCATCTACAAAGGTTCTCTAATAACTCTGCCATTAATCACAGGTGGGGACAACTCAAAGTACAGACAGTGGACACAGAACTTTGTGAAGTAGTGCCAGGGAACCATCTCCCTATCAACACGGGGAAAACCAAAGAGTTGGTGGGGTATTTACGCAGGCGCAGACCCACTACACTGACACCGGTGAACATACAAGAAAGTGACATTGAGATAGTGAACCCTTATAAGTACCTGGGTGTTCTCTTGAACAATAAACTGGAACGGGAGTAACAACACTGATGCTCTTTAAAGAAAGGGTCAGAGCAGACTCTGCCTTCTATGGTGTGGTTTGTTGGAGCAGCAGTTTATCTACCGCTGAGAGGAAGCTGTTAGATAAGCTCATCAGGAATGCCAGCTCCGTGCACAAAGGAACGTTATCGTAGGTCCTTCCTCCGGGCAGCTTTACAACCATTATTGCTCCCAACAAACTACAACACAATAAGCCTTTACATCCCTGCTTGTTATGTTTTTTTTTCATTTATTGTAGACTTCTTTATTACAGGTCAGAACCTTTTATTCAGTGGTGACTGGACTTAGCTGCATGTCAGGGGCAAGGCATAAAACACTTGGGCTATTTTGCCATATGCACCAGGAGTAGTAGGGTTAGCCATGCTGTTACTCGAAGGAGAGGAAGTGCTGCCATCCAAACAAAATTCTGCACCTTTAAAAACTGCAGATATCCTTGCCTGCTTCCCAGGTTTTAGTGGCATGTTTTTCTGTGCTCTATCTGTCTACTGTCGGGAGCTGTGTGTGAGCGCACGTAACTTAGCATATCAGCGTCGGTGACACAGAGTATGAGGAGTGTGTTTTCGTCCAGCTTTTGTCGAATTTGGCCATAGAAAGTAGAGTAGTGACGACACAGGGACAGAATTTTAACAAAATGTGACATCAACTGTGAAAACGTACTATTACTACCATGTTGGCTGTGGGGGGGGGGGGGGTTCAGCCAAACATTAAAATAAATAGAATGGATAACAAATGACTACTAAATGAAAAACCTTTCATTTAATCTCCATAACTTAAACATTTGGGCATTTTATTTTTTTCAGCTCAAATTAAACATAAAGATAACGTTGCTGTGAAAGTGAATAAGTAATCTAAATAAATACAAAATCAACATAAATAATAAACCTGCTTTTGTTATAACAAAAAAACTGGAGCTCTATTGAAGTCCCCAATAAACAGGCATTTAAACCTAAAAAAATCTGCAACAGAACACTTAACAAAAATAATGTTCAAGCTCTTTGTATCAGTTTTACTTTGTTTTCATGATTTAACTGAGCTTTAATGAGACACCTGAGCTTGCTTGTCTTTGATAAGCTTTGATAGATTGGCAGAGTGGAAACAGCTGTTACTTTTCTCTCTCTCCTGGTGGAGCATCGTGCCGGTGAACACCCCTGCTCTAATCTTTCCGACTTGTAGTTGTTTAATTGTGCCTTTTTGCACTTTTGGTTGATAACACTTGGTGTATTTTGCCAATAAAGCATCACACATCCAAGAATTATTCCTGCTAACTGATGATATTTACCCGTCATCTTGGAAATACAATATTAAATGTTTCTGTGTACCCCCTCCAATTTGCTCACGTACCACTAGGGGTACGAGTACCCCCTGTTGGGAATCACTGCCCTAATCAGCTAACTGACCTAAATCATCTGTGAAGGTTTCATGAGTCTCTCAGTCTGGGTCAGTAGGCTACATAATCATGGTGATGACTGCTCATTTGACAGATGTACTGAAGACAAATATTGACAAGGAGGGTAAGCCACAAAAGGTCATTGTTAAAGAAGCTGGTTGTTCAGAGTGCTGTATCCAAGCATATTCATAGAAAGTCAAGTGGAATGAAAAATTATAGAAGTCAAAGTTTACAAAACTAACCTGAGGCAAAGAAACAAGCAGCCTCCAGCACAAAAGAAAGAAACCAAATAAAACACTCAAGACAAGATGGCCTAGAGGTGTAGGCAATCAGCAAACAATGAAACAAAGCAATAACAACACTCAAAGGAAATCAAACCCTAAGTTTGAAACCTATTCAATGGGCTTTCCTAAAATCAAGCCAGCCAGTTCTAAACAAGTCGCCAGGGAGGACAAAGTTAAGTTCAAACAGCTACCATTTTCTCAACCAGAATAAACAAAAATAAACACCAGCAAAGCTTCATAAGCACAAGTGGCGGGCTGCTCAGATTAAATCACAGCCGCGCCTAGTGACAGGTGCAGAGAATTTATATAGGGCGAACACCTCGGTGATTGGCGGCGCATTGGCGGCAACAGGAAATGAACAGTCCCCATGAGTTCTCAGTGACGTCCAGCAGGAGGAGCGCAGAGCGCCCAGAAAGATCCGAGTCCAACAGGAACAGCAAAGAAGAGAGCAACCAGTGAAGAACACAAATAAGGGGGATTTCCACCAGGAGGAGTCCCGCGCAGCCAAGGTGACAGCAACGGAGGAACAGGGTTTCCACCTCTCCAGCAGGCCCATCAGCAGCCTGTAGGCAAGGTTATGAAAACAGCACATACACATACGACCACCGGCCGTAACAACAAGGAGTGGACTGATGCTCAGTGGTCCAAGGTCCTCTTTTCAGGTGAAAGCAAGGTCTAGAGGAAGAGTGGAGAAATACAGAATTCGCGTTGCTTGAAGTCCAGTGTGAAATTTCCACAGCCAGTAATGATTTGGGGTGCCATGTCATCTGTTGGTGTCAGTCCACTGGGTATTTAGAAGTCTTCGTTTAACACAGCAATCTACCAGGACCGTTTAGAGCACTCTGTGCTTCCTTCTTCTTATAAGTTTTAAGGAGATGCTGGTTTAATTTTCAAGCAGGACTTGCCACCTGCCCACACTGAAAAGACAACAAAAACTGGATCAATGACAATGGCGTTACTGTGCTTGATTAGCCAGCAAAGTGGCCAAACCTGAACCCCATAAATTATTTTTGGAGTATTGTCAAGAGGAAGATGAGACACCAGACCCAACAAGGAAGATGACCTGTTTGCTGCTATCAAAGGAACCTGGGCTTCCATTACACCTCAACAGAGCCACAGGCTGAGAGTCTCCATGCCATGACGCATGAGTGCATAGAAATTAACATACTTTTCAGAAGCTTGGCATTTATGTTCAGAATATTTTTTTGTTATGTGGTTTTCATTACATGTAAGGATGCGTTCAGACCAACCACATATGACTCGACAGGAGCGAATGATTTACATGTTAACCCTATTTAGAGGCGCATTCAGGAGTGAAGCGATGTGAACGAGGTGACGCAATGCAAATGCTCCGATTGACATGAATAGAGCGAAGCAAAAGTGAAGCAAAACCTAAGAAAGACGCAAAGCGAATTTCGCTGGAGTTGAAAATTTTTTACTTTTCTCTCAATTCCTGTCGCATCTATAGCCCTCTTTTCAGCACAAAAGTTGTCATACAAGTATGAAACTCACAGCACTTGCGAAGGGTACATCTATGTACATGTAAGAAATTACATTTTATTCATAAGGATTTAATTTTTAGATGCCTGTGTCACCAAGTCTGATTTCTAGGTGAGCCGTTATTACATAATTATGTGATACCATGCTACATTCTGTTGTCATATCAGCTCTTGTCTGGTGTATTTTGGCAGTGCTCATCCATAAGTTTAGGCACAAAAATGTTTATTATATTTAGAAGATGTAGGCAGTACAATTTGGCTTTTCTATTGAGCTGAGATTTATTTACTCACCGAAGACAGATGGACAGGCATCCTGCAGTGGGGATACAGTGCCTGTAGTTGGTGTAGGCTGAGTCGTCCCCGATGCAGGACAGCTGGTCCTCAAACTGGATCCTGGATAGACGAAAGCACAGCTGAACGAGATGTTAATCCAGATGCAGCTCCTGGAGTAGGTGGTGGTACTCTCCAAACTGGTTCTGTCTATGGAGAATCTGTGATAAACTCAGGGACGTCGACGCCGGCACCGAAACTTGCTCCATGTTGAGTTAAAACCGGCAAGCAGCAGATAGAAGCTTCTCCTGTTTTGGCCACTCGAATTGCTGCTGAAATGTCAGGTGAGCGACAGCACGCAAATGAGGTGACAATTTCCCTAATCAAGCCATAATCAATAAATTTACAAGAAATAGACTTGACATATTTCCTTATGTAATGAATCTATAACATAGGCACTTCACTTTCTGACAAGTTCTGAAAAGTCAGCCAAAAAATTTCAAACTTTTTCACAATATTCTTAATTTTTTTTAGCTGTATGCCAATAATTGAGTTGTTAGAAATTTTCACGCTCATAAAGCATTTTCAAAAGTTTATATTTCTGTGACTGAGTACCTGAATTAAAATTTTTTGCAAAGAAAAATGTCAGCTTTGTTTTTTAAATATATCCATGTTGGTGTAGACAGGGTCTGAAGAAATATAAAGTTGACCCAGTTCCCCGCAGTCCTGGTTTCTGTAAATACAAAAAATACAGCATCTGCCTAAATTCATGTAGCTTTTTCTTTGTTTTCTGTAAGGCCCATTTACTTTATTTCTTTTATATCAGGCTCCCTAGATTTTTTTACTTGAGAAGTTTCATCTTTCTCTTTTATGATTCCCATGTCTGTATGCCTTAGTAGCACTTTGCAAATCATCCTCTCTTTGGCATCTACTGATTTCTGTAATTTCCTCGCTCTGATCTTTTTCCACCTTGTCACAGTCCTTCCTCCTGCCCCATCCTTTCTATACCCACTCCTGAACCCCCTCCCTACCACATCTTGGCCTTATTCGCCCTATGCTTCATTTATAGACTTGGTGTGGCTCTGATTTCCTTAAATAGCTCAAGTTGCCTGCAGCAGGTTAAAGCTGCAGTGTGATTCTGCTAATAACAGAAAGCAAATGTGAACGTTGAGTTGAAAACAGCACAGGCATGATGTGACATGTTTTCTGCAGCAAAAAAAGACATTCGAAGAAATATGGCTTCAAGGTGTGTTTGTGTTTAGTGTTTCTTGAAATAAAGGCTAAATACATTCCTGTGGTCTCATCTTATTTCTTATTCCACTCCATTTTACTCTTTTTCAATCCAGTCAGTGTGAAAATCAGTCACAATAATGGATGGCAAAGTCCTAATAATTTTGCACATTACTTATGAGTCATTGCCTTGCATAATGAATACCAGCTAATGCAAATTTTTTGTTAATTCAACACAAAAGATTAAAAAATGCTCCGCTGTTATGAATTGCAGTGGAGCTATGCGCATATTCTTAGCATACTGTATGCATATTTCCTCAGTGGAAGTCTTGAAATGGAACCAAAAGAGGAGGTGGAGGGGGAGAATGCAAAGCAAGTGTGATGCCTTTGTTTATTGTTCCTTCTCCTGAACAGGAGCTTTGCTTTGTACAACATTGCCTTATCATCAGGGGCTCTGATGTATCAGCTAAAAAAATCTGCTCACTTTATCAGAAACTGTGAGTGTGGCTCGATTCCTAGATGGTGTCTTCAGTTTCTATATTTGTATTGGTTCTGCTGAGATAAAACATGTTTTTCAGACCCAGGTTAACCAGTTTTTCTTTTATCTTTATATAAGAATTACAGGAATTGGAAAACTGTATTTTAACACTCACCAAGATGTGTAGTTTATTTGGGTAGTTCATCACAAATTCCCATTAGATACAACAATGACTTGGTCTCTGCTGTATAATCAAATGCTCTGCCTCATTTTTTGACTACACTGTGGTCCCAAAGGGATGGAGAAGGTTTGCAAAAATACTATTTAACAATGCTCATTTGGTACAAAGAGGCTCAAAATGTGCCTGGAAAATATCATCCACACCATAACACCACCACCTGCATACAATGTTTATTCAAGGCAGGATGGATACAGTACATGCTTTTATGTTGTGTTTGCCAAATTGTGAACCCACTGTCTAAACGTTGCAACTGCAACTGTAACTAATCAGACCAGAAAGGGTATTTTCAGTCTGATATTGTTTAATTTTGGTATCCCATGCTTGAGTTTCTTGATCCTACCTGAGAGGAGTGGTACCCACTGTGGTCTTCAGCTGCTTGTAGTCCATCTGCTTCATGTGGCATTGTATTCAGAGATGTATACCACATTTCTTTGTTGTAACCAGTGACTGTTTGAGTGACTCTTCCGTTCCATCAACATTTCTGCCCATTCTCCCCAGACATCAGCAAGGCATTTTTGTCCACAAAACTGCTGTTCACTATAAAGGAAAAAAAAACAAAAAAAACATGATTAAACAGAAATTCAACTTTTAGGCCAGCCAGTAAAATGTTCCTAATGAGGAAATACCACTAGTTGTTTTAATTTAGCAAAACAGCCAGTGATATTTTTTACATGACACACGCCTCTGATGTGTTTTACTCTTTAGTTTCAGCAAGTTGATTTAGTCTGTGGTATTCACAATCTTTTATTGTTTGTACAGTAACTTATATATACGTTTAACCAAGACCTTGCTTGGGACAATTCCCCAAGCTACTACCAATTTAGTTCTGTTTGCTAACACGATATCAACAATTCTAAATAGGTAAATAACATGCCATCTTATTTAGAAAGCATTTTTTTTTTTTAGCAAGAACACTCATCAGAAGAACTGATAAAAGATGCTTTTTTGGGGGCAAACATGCTTTCCAAACCTAATAACTTGTCCCACATTTGGTGACAACTGCCATCAAGAGTTTCAATTTTTTTTTCAAGAGTGATAAAACAGAAAGAATCTGTAAGGCGGTAAACACTTTTCCTTGGCAAAGTAGCTTGATTTCTCAACACTATAAACCAGTCAATAGTCTGACAAACACAGAGTTCCAAAATGAAACGCCTTGTACAAGTTTACACTCTTCTCGTGGCTAAAAACATAACTTTACACCTAAAAAAAACATAATCTCAGGAATTGCAGCATGAAAAAGGCTGAACCCAGACAGACTTCAAACAGCAAGAACCCTTTTGCAGAGTCTATGTATTGAATACAAAACGATTCAAAAGTATGAAGATGCGTGTTCTTTTTATCATTTAACTGCTATACGTCTCGTCTTTGCTTGGTTTATTGACGCGGCACTCCATTTGCTTGTCTGTCCGCGAGCATGGATGGCAATTTTTCTGTGTGAAATTGCACACTGACAGTTCTGCTGATGACCTCCAATCACAATAAAAATGGGATTTAGAAGGTTGTTGAGACGGAAGGCTCGGAGTGGCCGGCAGAGTGTGGGCCTCTAACATCAGTCACCATAAACACTGTCTTCAGGAAGGACCCTGATAAGTCATGTCATCTGCTTTCCATCACAATGTATGCCTATGCTTTAAATGGAAACTCTTGATGACAAGGATGTAATCAGCTAGCCACAGAATTTCCTTGTGTGTACGGAGGTTAAAGAATGCCAAAACCAGCTATCTGAGAAAATTTGCTTACTTCTAAAAGCTGGCTTCTGAATTAAACAGTAATGCATCTAGTTGTAGGAGTGATAACATTTTACCTCAATTAGATTTAGCAGTTAATGAGCTACAAAATGTTTTGTTGCTATTCGACACAAATGTGATCTGCGGGCAATGCTTTCTAATAAGGTCCTGGTCTATTTTCTGACTTTTTCTTTCTCAACTTGGCAGCCACCTTAATCACTTGGCCAACAGCTGTTGACCCAGCTCCATGGCCCTCTGACGACCTCTGACAGGTGCTAATTTGTTATTGTTGCTTTCCACAAACAACGTCACCTGCAGGCATGATTGGCACGGCCACCTGTCAGTCCTTCTGTCATCAGAATCTGCAGCTGATTGAAGTAGCTAATTTCTATGATTATTCTAGTGCAGTACACTCCTTTAAGTCTCTTTTTGTTTATCAATTTAAACATTTTACTTCATCCGTGAGCCTCAGTTGCATTCATGAAAAGCAATAAGAAAATAAATATATTCACAAAATCTCAATATTGACAATTCAGTTTGAAGTTGAAGTGAATGATTATGTTTGATCCAATTATTTATAATAATTATTAATTAAAATTAATAATTTAATCAACAATTACCACGTCAGTAATCAAACTTAAAAAAATTTACAATTAACTGTAGTAAAGAAACCAAGAAACTAACGCAAAGTCTTATATTTAAAGGGAAATTCAGAAAGGGACTGAGAATGAAGGTTTAGATTATAATTTGCTGAGTAACTATTTAAACTCAAGATTCAATTCAAAGATTTAAGTATCTGATTTAAACTTGAGGAAAGTTTAATGAGGAAACTAGAAAGTTGACATCCAGCAGGTTCAGATGGACGAGAACAAATAACGAATACCCACAGTTGGGTAAGAAGGCTGTTTTACTGTCTTGGAACCAACTTTGTTTTCCAGCCCAACTCTCACTCGGCTGGAGGGATTATCACCTTGGACTTTAATTCAATTCAATTCAGTTTAATTTATATAGCGCCAAATCACAACACATGTTGTCTCAAGGCACTTCATAACAGTCAGGTACATACATTCCAATTAATCCTAACCATTAAACAGTGCAGTCAAAGTTAGTTATTTATTCAAATTGGATAAAAAGTTTTTCTGTCTAAGGAAACCCAGCAGATTGCATCCAGTCAGTGACTTGCAGCATTCACTCCTCCTGGATGAGCATGTAGAGA
>JAHUTJ010017613.1:0-21164 GCA_036250325.1 Characodon lateralis | reverse complement strand
TACATCTATTAACATTTACTTTTCCTTCCCATAGAAAGGACTCCTGAATCAGTGCTTCTTTGTTCTCTTTGTGTCTCTGCTCTGTTCTCTCAAACCCCCAGTCGGTCGTGGCAGAGTCACACTGAGCCTGGTTCTGCTGGAGGTTTCTTCCTGTTAAAAGGGAGTTTTTCCTCTCCACTGTCGCTACATGCATGCTCAGTATGATAGATATATATATATATATATACATATATATATATATATGCTCTGTTTTATCAGAAACGGTCCTTTGGTGTTCTTTTTGTGTTCACACAGCAATAGAATAAAATTAAACTTTAAAAACTGACTGCTTCAAAGTGTTGCTGTTGGTAATGTCTGCTTTATCTTCCAACAGCCGAAGAGTGGTCCAGGAGACCCACTGCAAATTATTAATGGCCTGCAGTCCAAGCCGGTACATTCTTATGTGTGTTTGTGCAGGTGTGAGAAAGCCATAGAGAGCTCGGGTGTCACAAAAATTAAGCAAACCAGCATGCATTGGGAATTATGTAGTTGTTGGTTGCTACTGAGCCGGGCTCCTGACTTTCTCACCTACATAAACACACACATAAAAGCAACACATTCTCACGCACACTCCTGCTCCCTGTTAGTCAGACCTTTAAAAAAGAAACGAAGGCATGACGTAAGAATCCATTCAGATAAACTTGGCCTCTCAATGACGAAGAGGAAGCCGAAGCGTGATAGGGTGAGTAGGAGCCAAGAGCTTACTCTGTGAATTACAGTGTGTGGAGGTGGACTTGTTGGCATCTCTGGTACTGAAGTGAAAAATCTCTGATTGAAGCTCATTTAAACAGTCTAAACATTAAACCTGTCACTTCAGGCTGCATAAATATGGCATGAAGTTAGTATATATTATTTTTGTTGGCAGCTTAATGTTCTGCTGCTTCTCAGCCAGAAAGCAGCAAAAAAGCTCAGCTATAACCCCGTCATATAGTGTCTTGTAAAGTATTCACATCCCTTGAATTTTTTTCACATTCTACAAAGTTATAACTACAATATTAAATGTGTTTTATGGCGATTTTATGCACTAGACCAGTATTTCTCAATTATTGGGGCGCGCCCCCTAGAGATGTAGTGTATAATTGTGGTGCAAAAGAGAATCTCACTATTGACAGATTACTTTTAGCTTATTTATGAAAGCAGTTGGTTGCAGAGTAAAGTTGGAAACAAAGGCATTGCGTACTTTTCAGATTTTTATTTGGGGAGAAAAATATCATCTTTACAACAATGCACTACTTTGTGTTGGTCTCCTGCATAAAATCCCAACAAAATGGACTGAAGTTTGTGCTAATGTGGCAAAATACAAAAAGGTGTAAGGGTGTAAATTCTTTTGAAAAGAATTTCATAGCAGTGTATGAACTGTACTGCATTTTTTATTTTATTTTTTTATTTGTTTGTTTTCTAACAAAACAAGCAGTGCAGATATGTTTATTATGTGATTTAACACTTGTGTCCTGTTCATTCATATAAGTGTTTTGACCCCTAATAAAGGCAAGGGTGGCAGCCTTTTTCTTCTGCTCATCACGAATACTGACAACTATAGAAACAAGCTTTTATATTTTTAAATTTTTTTCTGTCTGGGCAGCCAAAGTGTCACAATCCAGTTGAAGATGCATTCAAAGTTGACTTCTACCTTCTCTGCTTTGGGAAAGGATCAACTCCTAATCTTGCATTATTGCAATCAAATAAACATCTCACAGGATTGCTAAGTTAATAAATAAATACCCTCAGTGTCCTAAGTGAAGTCATTTATTTAGCTAACACCTGTCTCTCCCTGCCAGAGAACCACCTCTGTCTAATCTGGGTCCACTTCTGCTGAAACAAGGTGCTCTCCTGCCCATGCCTCTCCACACTACAAACACTGCATGGAAAGCAGCATTTAAATACACACTCTCTTAGCCTGCCCCCTACTGTTACTCAGATCTGCTTTCAAACACACATGTATGCACTTTCACACACTCTGAGGAAAATATAACTCCAGAACCTTCTGTAGCTGGACAGAATCAACACAGATGTTATTTATAGCCTAAATTCGCCTTGGTACATTTTTTTCTGTCTATTTTCTCGTATTAAAACCCAATTAAGCAATTTGGAGATGGAGGGTGGAGGACTTTGTGGAGCATACCGCCTCTTGTGGTTTAGTAAGGTATTGCTCCCACTGTAGTTTTAACTTTTAGTGGATCGGTTGAAGAAACTGTTACAATTTAACTTGAATTGCAGATTTGTTAATGACAATAAACCTTTCTTTCCATTATTGTTTAAAATATGTTTTATGTGTTGTCACTTTTTTCACATATCCTTATTATTCTGGATTTTTTCCATTGCTATTTTAGGTAAAATATATTCTGTTTTTTTAAATATATCTTTAGAACATGCGTCTAAAATCCAATAGTTAATTTTCTCAATTTTATCTTCTTTTTGTTCCTATTGCAAAACCATAAAACTCTTAATTATGCAATTTTATTAAGTGAATATGTTTACTAAATAGCTTGACCTAACTTAAAAACTAATATTTTGGAGAATTAAGTAAAATAGTTTGACATTACTGATGTACAGATTGTACAGACATGTACAGATTCTCCCCAACTAACCTCAATATTTTGAGCTTGTAGTTCTCAGATTCACCAGTTGGTGTCCTCCTTTCCACATCTCCATCTCTACAACAGTTTCAGCAGACACATTGAGTTGTCTCTCTGGACATTTGATTGTTCTATGAAAATCACTTGTTCTTCAGTGCCACTCTGACCTCTAACCTCACATAAACTGTGACAGTAGTTGTTAGTTTCCATCTGTGTATAAATGGCGTGTAAATTCATCTGTCATTGTCACATTGACCAGTTATGTGATGGTTTATCTCGTTTTTTTTTTCTTTTCCCTATAGCTGAAGAGAGCTAAGTGCCGGCAGGTAGAACGCTGTCCCTCCAAAAGTCTCTCCTCCCCACCCTTCCAGGACGTTTTCCCCCTTCAGACCGGCCGTCCTGCACCATAGTTTTCACACCTCAACTACACTCATTGTTGAAGACACACACAAGCAGAGCTGCAGAGGTCAACTGCTCCCTCACTAACCAAGATGATCACCTCGGAGCTTCCTGTCCTACAGTAAGAAACACCCAGGAAGCTCAGGGCTTCATAAAGAGCAAAAGGGGCTTTTTTTAAAAGCTGACAATTATTTTGAACAACTCGTTTATACTGTCTCTGGTTTGATCTCTAAACATGGGAAGTTTTTAATTTTTTCCATAAAAAATTGGGTTTATATTTACGTTTTAACAGGAGCCCCTATTCATGTTTTCAGAATTAGATTTTCCAAGAAGGCTGAATACTAAGAAGTGTCATGTTTTGCTCTTTAAGGGACTCCTCCAATGAGTCTGGGGCGACAGATACTGTAAGCTTAAGCATGAACATGACTGAGATGGAAGATCCAGAGATGAAAGGCAAGAAGAAGAGAGGGAGGCCGGGAAAACAGACGCAGGTATGAGTGTGTGTCTTTTTGCCAAGAAACGGGATATTTGTAAGAAATGACAAGTGTGGGTTTTAGCTAATGTAGGAACGTTTTTTGGTTTATTTTTTTACCAGTATTTGTTATTGATGTTTTTGTTTCTGAAGACGTCCAATAAGAAGCCCCGGAAGTCTACGACAGACAAGGCGCTAAGCATGGCCAGAGGGAGGGGGAAAGCAAACGGTGTGGCTCAACAGAACGGAAACGGAGGGGATCCTGTCACTCTGTTTGAAGTTGTCAAACTGGGGAAGAGTGCAATGCAGGTGAACTTCTACTTTGTTTTAAATCAATCACGTATTACATCATTTTCATATGGCAGGGTCTATATGAAGTCTGTAAGTATGGAATTGCCTTTTAGTACTTTCTCTGGTTTAAGATAAGTAGTAATTCTAGACTTTATCCTGTGTCCCACAATCTTTGTATTCATCTGTCAGTCAATCAATTTGTTTTCTATCCATCTTGCATCCATCTAACCTTTTGTTTGTCTGTACATACTTTCATTAACCTATTAGTCTATCCAGCCGTATGTCTATCGCTCATCCATCCATCCTGCATATCTCCACCTATTTATTTATTAGTCAATTTGCTCAAATTGCTCATCCTTCCATTCATATATCTGTCTGTCACCCCACATTTCATCCATCCATCTGTTTGGCCATACATCCATCGTCTTTCAGTCTCTGCTTTAGCAGGTTCCAGATTTCAAGTCCAACTGCTGTAGAAATATCTGCCATAAATTCCTATTTAATATTTGTATTTACACTTTAGAAATTGGCCAAGAAAAAGAGGACAGTGCTACAACTGTACTTCCTTAAAAAGTTTGTAGTTATAATATTCCTTTTAAAAAAGTATCACCCTAAAGTGTTATGGTGGCCTTAAACGGTTGCACAGTTGTAGGCTGTATATGCTGTTCTTTGTAGCGAATTGCAAATAAGTGAAATAAGCATTTATTTCTATTTCATACATATTTGCCAAAGGCAGCTTTTGTACAGAAGCAATAAAGAACTGGAGATGTGAACATTTGTCATTGTTTTGTCTATTTGCAGTCTGTGGTTGATGAGTGGATTGAGGCATACAAGCAAGATAGAGACTTGGCTCTGCTGGACCTCATCAACTTTTTCATCCAGTGCTCCGGTTGCAAAGGTGAGCCTTTTTTTTTGGTTTGTTTTATTAAAGCTTTTACATCATTATAACAACTCAAATTTAGCTTCCCTTGTTTCGCCTGACCAGAAAAAAAAAATAAGAATATATGTCTTATTTTTGTGTACCCAGGCACCGTGAGGATAGAGATGTTCAGGAACATGCAAAATGCGGAGATCATCCGTAAGATGACAGAGGAGTTTGATGAGGTAACTGTGTTTTTTAAAGAAAACCATACGACACATAATTGTGTGAACTTTCCGGAGCTCTAACGAAGGCAAGAATAATCCTGCACGGCGTATTTAGGACCTCTGGTCTGCAACGTCCCTCCACTTGAGCCATTTTTGACATTGCAAAATGCCTCGAGCTCATTGGAGAATTAGAATCAAATAACATCAGTGTTCTGCTAGATTTAAGCTGGAACATTTCCTTTATGATCACATCATCAAATAAATATTTGAGACATATTACAAGTTTAGTTAAACCCCACAAAATAAAAGTCCAGATGGTAAAATCACTCGGTTTTTGTCAACAGGACAGTGGAGATTATCCTCTAACTATGCCCGGCCCCATGTGGAAAAAGTTTCGCTACAACTTCTGCGAGTTTATCGGCGTTTTGATCCGCCAGTGTCAGTACAGCATCATCTATGACGAGTACATGATGGATACAGTAATTTCCCTCCTTACTGGACTGTCGGACTCCCAAGTGCGAGCCTTCAGACACACCTCCACGCTAGCAGGTATTCTCAAACACAGCAGAGGGCATTGGAAATCTGTTTGGTCTGATTGGTTGTGATCAGGGAAAACTTTATGTTTGTAACAAAATACACCTGACTGTGAGTTCTGAATATTTAATATAATATTTCTCGACTCTGTGTAGCAATGAAGCTGATGACAGCGCTAGTTAATGTTGCACTGAACCTAAGCATTCATCAGGACAACACCCAGAGGCAATATGAAGCGGAGAGGAACAAGATAGCTGGCAAACGAGCCAATGAGAAGCTGGAACTGCTGCTACAGAAGAGGAAGGAGGTTGGCTCATGTTAAATCTGTGTTTTCACTTAATTTCTCTCATTTTATGAACACTATTACCTAAGATTCATTCTAAATATTTGAGTTTTTTCAACAAAATCTTGTAAAATCTTTAGTGCGCAGAAAGGAGGTAGATGGGCTTGTTTAATCATATTCCTGAATCAGTTATACAACAAAATGCTAAGTAAATGTAAACTAGGTGCAGAAGCAACTTGCTACTTTGAGCCCAATCTAGACTCTTCAAATGGTTTGTACACAGTCTTGAAAAATATAGAATTTGATTCAAGTATTTTCTAGGTCTGGATTAGTATGAAAAATTATTTGTATTTCCTGGCCTTACTTGCTGCCCTGTTGTCTAAAAACAGCAGCCATTTATCAATTATTAACCCTTTTTTTCCCATCAATCTGTTGATCTACGCATCCGTCTATCCTCCATCCATCCATCCGTTTGTCGATCCTTCCATTCATCTAGAACACTTTAAATATGCATATAGAAAAGAGTGAAATTTGAACAGATAAAAAATAAAAATGTGTAGTAGCCTTTACTTTAGAGTGTTCGTTTCTGTAGAAGCAAAGGATGATAGATTACCGGAGCATCTAAGAAACCTAGCACACTGTGTCTCAGTGTTTAGAGGGACGTGTAGCAGGCCTTGTTTTTAGCCACATTAAAAGTGACCTTTGGGGATTTTTGTGTTCAGCTCCAGGAAAATCAGGATGAAATCGAAAATATGATGAACTCCATCTTTAAGGGCATCTTTGTGCATCGCTACAGGTAAACCTTCAGCTTATCACTTTGCTAAGTTATGCAACAGTTTCATCAAAGATCCATCTATAAATAAATACATGGACTTGTAACTCTGCTATGGTGGTCTTTATGTTCTAGAGATGCTATTGCTGAGATTCGAGCCATTTGCATTGAGGAGATTGGAGTGTGGATGAAGATGTACAGCGATGCATTCCTCAATGATAGCTACTTAAAATATGTTGGCTGGACACTACATGATAGGGTGAGCACTCGGTCAGAACCACTTTTCAGAGGTTCCAGTGACGTGCACAGAGACAAGAGAGGGGATTTAAATATATTTCTATCTACTGAGATGCTTCCTCTGTTTTCAGCAAGGAGAGGTGCGTCTGAAATGCCTGAAGGCTCTGCAAAACCTTTACACAAACAGAGAGCTATTCCCCAAGCTCGAGCTTTTTACCAACCGCTTTAAGGTAATACAGTCAGGAGTCAACGGGGTTTAGTTTAGTTCTTTGCAGTTGCTCGTCTGCCTAAACGTGCCTGTCTTGGCAGGACCGAATCGTATCGATGACGCTGGATAAGGAGTATGACGTGGCTGTAGAGGCCATCCGACTGGTTACACTCATCCTGCAGTAAGTAGTTTGGTGCCTCTCAGCATGCCAGCACCAAATTATTAAATGTCACATTACAGCCACACACTGTAAGGTGGTTGGGTTGAATTTTAGTTTTTAGACCAACACAAAGTAGCACATAATTGTAAAGTGGAAAGAAAAAAAAGGATACACGGTGTTCAAATGCGAATAAAAAAACCTTAATACTGGTTTGCATTTTTATTGGATGCAGTTTACTTGGGTACCCCTAAATAAAATGGATAACAATTGTAAAAAGTCAACCAGTGTTTCATTTTATCCCTATATAAATATAGATATTTTGTAATGGCCCCTAAAGTTTGTTACAGAACATTAGTGAACAAACATCATCATGAAAAACAAGTCACAGATCAGAGAGCTCAGGACGTTCTGGAGAAATTTGATGGAAGAATGGCAAGAAGAAAGCCATTGGTTGAAAGAGAGTCATATGAAGTCCCATTTACAGTTTGCCATAGTCTATGTAGGAGAAACATGTGGAAGAAAGTGCTTTCATAAGATCTGACCAAACTTGAATTGTTCACACTGTGTGGAGGAACATTTATATTTGCACCATCCCCACTTTGAAACATGGTGGTAGCACCATCATGTTGTGGGGTTGCTTTTCTTGAGCAGAAACAGGGGAGTTGATCAGTGTTGATGGGAAGATGGATGGAGATAAATACAGGGCAGCACTGGAAGAAAGCATTTCACAGACAATCCCAATAGATTACATTGAGGTTAGTAATGTGACAGATGTTTAAAGATATGAATACATTTGCAAAATTAGTTTTCAGTTGACCTTTAACAGCCCTAACTAATAGAGATGCAAAAGTAGAAGTTAATTTGGTTTATATCGGTTACTAACTGGGATCCATTGAATATTGTGGAATTGTCTGTCTAGTGTTTTGTCCACCCAGAAATTTGATCTGACATGTCTGTAACCTACTGTGGTTGTCTGCTTCAGGGGCAGTGAAGACGCTTTGTCAAATGAAGACTGTGAGAACGTGTACCACCTGGTTTACTCGGCTCACCGACCCGTTGCAGTTGCTGCAGGAGAGTTTCTTCACAGAAAGTAAGTCCAACCCTGACATGCTTGCGATCAAGCGCACCTTGACCTGATATAAAACTGTTTTTATCTTTTACTTTCCACCTAAAACTCTCCATCTCTTTCAGGTTGTTCAGTCGCCATGACCCACAGGCCGAAGAAGCTCTGGCTAAACGGAGAGGGAGGAGCAGTCCCAATGGGAATCTCATCCGTATGCTGGTTCTCTTCTTCTTGGAGAGCGAGGTAGGACACAGAGTATAGAAGGTCCCTACACATTAATCACCAATCTGCAACATAAGTTAACTAGCTTTGTTTTTTATAGTGTTTCCAAACATTTTTGCTTGAGTTATGTATTTTTGTTCTGGCTATGCTAGTGGAGAAGGCAAATGTGAAACACTAGATTAATGCAGTCTTTATGGGATGCCAAAAAAATATGTTTTAGCAACACGTTCCCCTAATACGTTCAAAGCCTATCTTCATCAATAATTCGATGTGCCTTTGTGTGTCTAGCTTCACGAGCACGCAGCGTACCTGGTCGACTCGCTGTGGGAAAGCTCTCAGGAGCTGCTGAAAGACTGGGAATGCATGACTGAACTTCTGCTGGAGGAGCCTGTTCAAGGAGAAGAGAGTAAGGCCAGCTCTTTGACACTTTGTTCTTGTTCTCTGTGGATGTCTGTGAAATGCCTCCAAGCTACTTCACATCAAGTACATCACAGCTTGAAAAGCAGCTGGAAGAGAAATGATGTAATAAAACCTTGTTTCATGAAACTTTAGCTCTGTTTAAATCCTGTCTTTGTTTCGGACTTTTGCTGGCCATTGTCTCGACATTTGTTTCTTTTTGTTTCTAACTGACTTTGTTTCTGTCTCTGCAGTGTTGTCAGAAAGACAGGAGAGTGCATTGATAGAGCTGACTGTGTGCACCATCCGACAGGCAGCCGAGGCACACCCACCCGTTGGCAGAGGCACTGGCAAACGAGTGGGTTATTTGAAAATTCCTTGATATAAAATGAATATGTAATCTTTTTCAAGAAAAAACAAACAAGCTTTTCTTTTTAGTTATATTACGATTTGGATTTTGCAATGGTTACATTTGTTTCCATGTCTGAAATTGAGAAATGGGTTTATTTAGTTGTTGAAGAGGGCTGATGTTGCGTACAGAACACCAAACTAACATCAGTGCATAACAGTGACCACCCAGGAGGAACATGGCAATTGCAGATTGTGCCACTCAAATAGGAGCTCATAATGTGAAGAGTTGTATGATGATTTGTCCAGTGACAAGGAAGGAGTCAGGAAAAATGTGTTCTGATGGAATGTTAACTTATTCAGGGGGCCTGATAAACCTATACCTTCTGCCACAGTTGAGAGTGACCGCTTGTGACAAAAAGATCCTGCAGGATCAATTTCTGCTTTAATTGCAATCAACTAGGTTAATCTGATTCACCAGCACTTTCATTTCTCCAATCAACTTGCACTCGAATAATTGAATTTGGATGCCGTGCATTGGTTGCATAAAACGTTTGCCACAGTGGACGGAAGCAGCAGAAAGTCTCACTTTTCTACACATAATAATTGTGTCTTTTCCTCAACTGTACTATAGAGATGTCGCCCCCAATGCGTTATAAGCCACTCTTTCTTTGTTTTTCCTCTAAAACATGTAGATTTACACCAAAAATTGTCTTGACTTCAGGCTTATCCTGCACATGTTGATTTTAAAGGGTAGTTAAAATAATAACGAGACAGCAACTGCAGTAAAGTGCTCTCTCATTTGGCTCAGACACTAAGAAAAAAAGGCCGCTGGGGCAAATTACTGATGCAGAGAGCAATAATTTATTCATTTAACAGAGCGATCTACTTACATCAGATGTTTTACACAGAGAGAGGACACTTGAGAAATAAAAATCACAGTAAACCTTTGTGCTCCCAAACAAAATTCACAGTTGCCTCCATTATCTAGTTACTGACTGACTGTTCGTCCTTTTGATCGTAAAATCAACTATGTTGTGTCTTCATCCCTCAGCCTTGAGGTGACCTCTTGATGCCAAGATTTCAACTTTTTCCATTATCCTCGTGCACAGACTGTTTTGAACAAAGGGACTGCTTTTAATAGCTGGTTAGAATTTTATCCT
Source organism: Characodon lateralis (assembly GCA_036250325.1). Classification (NCBI taxonomy): domain Eukaryota; kingdom Metazoa; phylum Chordata; class Actinopteri; order Cyprinodontiformes; family Goodeidae; genus Characodon; species Characodon lateralis. The sequence goes on along the minus strand of JAHUTJ010017613.1, from coordinate 10,915 downwards.
CTTCACCCAATTTACTTTCATCAATCTTACCCACTTTTCCAGCACATTGGGTAATTGGGAAAAGCCAAAGTGCTCACTCCATCCTTTTCTGGGTTGCCAATAAACAACCATGCATCCATTTTACGTAATTCAGTTAGAGGAATGGTCATTTTGTCAAGAAAATCAGTTTTCTGCTGTTCCAGACAATATGTCATCATACTTATATGGTAATCCATTTCTGTTTAGGAGGGGCGTGGCTCCGATGGCGTTTTTTGGTCATTTTTGCTCTGAAAAGTGAAAAAAATATATATCTTTTTTTGGTTATGTTTATCCATGTTTTGTCTATATTGGTGGTGACTTTATCTGTTTTTGTAATTTAAGTTTTTGGCACTTTGGAAATGAAAATGAATATTGTGATCAGTTAAATAAGAGAAGATAATAGTTTGCGTAGCTTTAGGTGTGTCTCGTTTTTTTCCTTTGCAGGTCCTGACAGCTAAGGAGAGGAAGACCCAAATAGACGACAAAAATAAACTCACTGAACACTTCATCATGGCTCTTCCAATGTTATTATCCAAGGTAAGCCTTCACAGAGAGCAGCCAGTGACTAACGGCTTAGACCAATCTGTTTGTCACATAAATCGCTCAAAGTCTAATTTATCTATTCACAAAAGGTCAGTGTAGTCCACTGCAACAATATTAATTGACTCTTCTACCAAGTGTTAAAGTGTCAGGTGGTGGTAGATCTGTCTCTCTCTCTGAAACCTTCCTCCTTTGTGCCTATAAATATTTTTAACTTTGGTCACTGTGTCCTTGCCCTCTCAGTACCAGGCTGATGCAGAGAAAGTAGCCAATCTGCTGCAGATCCCACAGTTCTTTGACCTGGATGTATACAGTGCTGGGCGCATGGAAAAGCACCTGGATGCCTTACTGAAGCAGATCCGGTTAGTGGTGGAGAAACACATTGAGACGGACGTGCTCGAGGCCTGCAGTAAAACCTACAGCATCCTGTGCTCTGAGGAGTACACCATCATGAACCGCGTGGACATCGCTCGCTCACAGCTTATCGACGAGATGTCTGATCGATTTGCTCACTCGGTTGAAGAGCTGCTGCAGGAGGTATGATGGGGGAGAAAGGGGGGAATCGGTGAAAAACTGTTTCTGTCGTCTTATTCTTAGTAAAAAGAAGCCAAGCCTCAAAAATCAAGTTTGGTGTCTTTGTCGAAACGTGGTGAAAATATGACCTTCTGACCTTAGATGAGTCAAAACTGGTCCTGCAAGCTATGGCAAGTGGAAATATTGTTCGCAGAAACACTAAAGTTATTTGTTCCAGAAAACAGCACACCTTACAGATGGAGCGACTAGTTTTGTGGCTGATTTTCAATCTCCGATTTTCATAAAGCTTTGCAGTGCCGATGCCCATTTTAACTGATCAAAATTCCTCTTAAGAACCGTACAGTAAGAAGACATAAAACATCAGAGAGTATTTTATTAGCCTTCCTGCTTTCTGTATAAGAGAGCAGTCGCGGAAACAGAATCTTAGTTTTCCAACAAAGACAAAATATTTCTGGAGTTGACATTTGACACTGTCTCAAGTCTCATATTGCCAATTAGTGGAATTAGTGAGTTCAGGATTAGTGAAACAGTAGTTTCTCTGTGTCTTTCCTGGAGAATGTAGACCTTTAACTCTTAAGATTTCCTAAAAGCTGCCATCATTTCCAAATCCAGCATTTTCCATGGCTAAAAGATGTCTTGAGTTGAAATCAGCCTTCTTACAGAGTGTAGAAAAAGGTGGAATTTTACTTTACTTTAAAAGTCTGGATAGGTATGGAAACATTTTAATTTAATATGACAACATGTTGAGTTTGGGCCTCTAGATCCTTTTTACTTTTATTTTAAACTGGATCTAAGTTTCTAGAACTGCATTTAGTTAAATACAAAACAATGCATTAAACTCCTGGGTTTAAAATGAAGATACATTTCACAAACCCTGATTTAAATCAAATGTTTCTTTATCTAACACAGTCCAGATTATGAGACCGATCTGTTTGTTCCAATGCCAAAAAAAGGAAACAATGTTCACAAGATGGGGACCCATAACACACTATGATGACTGGTTTGCTATTGGTTTCCTGTTTTTACTGAATGTTCACATAGTTGGCAGGAAAAAACAGAAGAATCTCTGCTGTTTTTCATCGGATTGGACCTTTCTGACATCTGTTTGTTTAAATTGCACCATGTTGGAGCAGCTACTGAGTGTTGACTATAAAAGCATTTATAAGCTTCAACGCTGCTGAATCAGAAGCCAGCCTCAACACTTGTTTCATGATTTATAGGGAGGAAAAATTATGAAACCCAGCCAGGTAAATATTACATACTCAGGTTGATAATGTCATAAGAACTGCATTTTGGGTGCATGGGAAATTTAAAGAAGTAAAAACCTTTACGATAAAACACAGCGACTTTGTTCTAATGCATTCAGCCGTCATTATATCTGCTGAAATGTTCGCAGAAATTTTGTTGATCAAGTGTATTTCCGGTGTACTTTGTTGTCATGCAGGGGGAAGAAGCTGACGACGATGACATCTACAATGTTCTGTCTACTCTTAAGCGACTCACAGCTTTCCATAAGTAAGATCTACTTACTTACATTTCATTACTAGCGAAAGAAGACTGATTTTATGGTTGAATCATATAAATGTTTCAAACCGGAAGCTCTACAGTGCACCACAGATATCACAGCCAATCCTATTAAAGTAACAATGATCTTTTTGCTTGAAATCCGCTTCCTGTGTTGTTTCCTCTTCAGTGCTCATGACCTAACAAGGTGGGATTTGTTCGGGAATTGCTACCGGCTGCTGAAGGCGGGCATAGAGCAGGGCTCCATGCCAGAGCAGATAGCTGTGCAGGCCCTGCAGTGCTCTCACTACTCCATCCTGTGGCAGCTGGTGAAGATCACAGAGGGGGTCCCCAGCAAGGTGCTTGGCTTACCTCTCTGAAAGCACTTTCCCTCTCCATGCTCAGATCTCAGCTTTATCTTGAGACACAGGGTTAGAGTATGTGAGAATTTTTGAAACATCCAAATAACTAATTTAACAGCAGTATTCTTATTTCCTGCAAACGTGTACCACAATAAGTTTACTCTGCCACCTGGGTAGACATCATAAAGTGGCAAAAGGTCAATTCTTGATTGAAGGGTTATGTTTTTTTTTGTTTTACCCGATATCTGTTCAGTACATTTTTCTCTGGACTTGGTTAAACAAAACTTTGACACTGGTGTTACATGAAATCAACTCTTATTATTTTACATTTTTTTTAAATGAATTGGTAATATTTAAGTAACATCCTCAGGTCGGTAGCACGCAGTGCTGTTAATGACATGTTTTCTGAGCTGTTGGACAGGATGTCGACTGCTCTCCATTAGTGAAGTGAATCCAGACCTCAGTCTTTCATTAAATCTGCTGTGTTTTTGAATAGAGGGACTTTCTGACTAAAGAATGAGGTTGTTGGTGTTGTATTGATTTCTACTGAAGGGCTTAGTATTTCTGACACTTCACTAATGACATCCGTCTCTCTTGCATGTAGGATGACCTCCTAGCTCTCAGGAGAGTGGTGAAGTCTTTCCTCGCTGTATGCCAGCAGTGTCTGTCCAACGTCAACACGCCAGTTAAAGAGCAGGTGTGAGAAACGGCTCAGCGCCGTCTGGTTTAACGCGTACCCTGAGCCACAACATGTGGGCTGGTCTTGTTTTGGTTTTATTTAAGGACGATTTTTCTCTATCGTTTAGGCGTTCATGCTCCTCTGTGACCTGCTGATGATATTCAGCTACCAGCTAATTAATGGGGGCAGAGAGGGTCTCCAGCCGCTGGTGTTCAACCCAGACGGTACTCTGCAAAACGAGCTGCTAAACTTCGTCCTGGATCATGTCTTCATCGACCAGGATGATGAAAACCAGAGCATGGGTGAGGATTTCCCAGCATGTCGGTGTGACAGACTAGAGCCATGTGCGTTATCTTTTCCATGAGTGGAGGACGTCCCTTTCATCAGTTTTCTCCATGTCTATTTTTGCGTCTGCAGAGGGAGACGAGGAGGACGAAGCCAACAAGATCGAGGCTCTCCACAAGAGGAGAAATCTGCTCGCCGCTTTCTGCAAACTCATAATCTACGACATCGTGGACATGCCTGCTGCTGCTGATATCTTCAAACACTACATGAAGGTTTGTTGATCTGCACAATAACAATGGTATAATGGTATGTTCTTAAAGCAACGACACTGCAGTGGTTTATTGTTTTTGGTTGCATTGGGAGTAAAACAGGAAATTGATTTAAATAAAAGGATGAAGCTGAGAGTTTTGATGAGAATCTGATGGATTATTTTGTCCGTTTCATTTCTGTGCCTCAGTACTACAACGATTATGGCGACATCATCAAGGAAACACTCAGTAAAACGAGACAGACGGACAAGATTCTCTGTGCTAAAACACTCATACTCAGTCTGCAGCAGGTGAGGCACCAAGAGTCACGCATTCACAACTTCTCAGCTATCAGATTTGTGACCACCCACAAACACGATCATTCTACTTTGTGTTGCAGCTGTTCAATGAGCTCCTGCAGGACCAGGGTCCCAATCTGGATCGGACATCGTCTCACGTGAGCGGCATCAAGGAGCTGGCCCGCCGCTTCGCTCTGACCTTTGGCCTGGACCAGATCAAGACCAGAGAGGCTGTCGCAACGCTACACAAGTACGATTCTGAATGCTACTGTCAGTCTTCAGAGCGGGGTAACTTGAAGATGCACTAATCAGTCGGCCAGGGATCAGAACCCAACAATTGTCCCTTGACTGGCTGTGATCAGTGGTTCTTATTCTTTAAATCAATTAAAATTAAGCCATTTCTGGTCTAAACACATCAACCAACAGCATGTAGTTTAATAAAATGTTTTAATAAAAGTTCAGATGTGTTGGCTTTGATGGATAAATGGGAATAATCCTGATATTCTATCAGTTTTGGTTTTATTGAAAACTACTGCCTTTTACAGAACCTGCATCATTTTCTTTTCTGTGCTGTAGTTAGAGAACCAAAGAAAAACAGAACCAGTAGGCCAGAAATCTGCATCAGCCAGGAAAAGCTGGATCATTGCATCTCTGATTGCTCCGGAGTTGGACATTATGAAAGCTGGGAGCACTTCAGCTGGATGCTAACAAACTGTTACAGAATTAAAACCAGAACTCATCCTGATGTATTTGCTGCTTTATGGCTTCCTTTTCTTTTGCCTTCCTTGTTTCTGCTCTCTCCTAACCTTTTCACTTCTCTGTCGTGTCAGGGATGGAATAGAGTTTGCATTTAAGTATCAAAATCCTCGAGGGTCGGAGTTTCCTCCCATCAATCTGGCCTTCCTAGAGGTCCTGAGTGAATTCTCCTCCAAACTAATAAGGCAAGACAAAAAGACAGTGTAAGTATTCCCTTAATGTATTTAATTTACTGTAATTTTGGCTAAACTGAAGTTCCATAAAACCCAAAATCGATGCCTTCTCCCCAGTCACTCTTACCTGGAAAAGTTCATGTCGGAGTCGATGTCGGAGCGTCGGGAGGACGTGTGGCTGCCGCTGATCTCCTACAGGAACAGCCTGCTGACGGGCGGCGACGAGGACCACATGTCCGTCACGTCGGGCTCCAGCAGCAAGACTGGCTCAGTGCGCAGCAAGAAGGGACGGCCCCCGCTGCACAAGAAACGCATCGAGGGTGAGCGTTTAGATGAGTCTGAGTCAGGTTGCAGCAAAGAGATGAGCTCGTCCTTACTGTGAACCTTTGTGCTTCTTTCCAGAGGAGAGCAGTGTGGAGGGATCATGGATGATAAGAAACGACACGCTTCAGACGCCGAGTGCGCTCCAAACTCCTCAGCTCACCTCAACAGTTCTCCGAGAGAACAGACCCGCAGAACATATGCCTGATCCAGACTCAGAACCAGGATCGGAGAACGACTACGTCCACAAGTGCGTTCACCCGCAGACGGAGAGAAAACTTTCAGACATCTTGCTTGTTTACAAGACAGAGCTTCTTTGTTTTTACAGATTACTGCGTGTACTAGTTGGTAAAGTTGAGTCTGTGTGTCCTGCAGTCCTCAGATGCAGATGTCATGGCTCGCCCCACAGAAAATGGAGGAGGTGAACAGAAAAGACCGAACGGGCATGAACTACATCAAGTCGCGAAGCAATCAGGGCGTCCGGCAGACTGTGTAAGTGTGTGTTCAACCTTTCACTGAATGTAAAGCACGTCGCTGTTTAAGTGATATTTTCTCCTCCAGCCGCGGGTTGATGGAGGACGACGCAGAGCCGATCTTTGAAGACGTGATGATGTCATCGCGGGGCCAGCTGGAAGACATGAACGAGGAGTTCGAAGATACCATGGTGATCGACCTGGTCAGTAAACACGGCTCAACCCATAAACTGCATTTGGATCAGTTTTATCCAAGAGCCTAAAATGCCTGTAATGTCTGGATCCAAATTATGCACCGGACCTTAGTGCTTAAATTTCAGACATTTAAAGAAACCAGCTAAAAACACAAATTCCTAGAAATTTCCCACTCTTTCTGCCATGGCGTCATCAGATGACGAGGCAGAGCTAATTTGTCGTGTAGAAGGTGGTGTTGAAGGCCAGACTAAGGACGAAGAAGGGCAGTACGTCTGACTGCACGTGCTCGCGGCCAGTTGCTTGGAGCTGTGTGTCACATATAAAACAGTTTGATGTGGAGACTTTTTCCCACTGAGCAGCTTATCGTGTGACACCGCGTACGCAGTCGTAAAAATTGCCCCCCCTCGAGCACGTGCAGACGTCCACGGAGTCAAGTACCCCTGACTAGGTGGCAGCCTTCAGAGTCTTCCATTAAATAGCTTTACTTTTTATTTAACAAAACCTCTGCAGACAGATGTGTATCGAGTCATTCTGAAGTCCTTAATTTGACTCTAACAATTTTATTTAAGACTTTAGACGAGTAAAGATGGAAAAGGAAATTGATTTCCCATTTAAACACTCTCGCTGGTCCAGACGCATTAGTTAGTATTTAATGTTTCCTTTCGCTTTATATACTAACTTTCTGCTCTTTCTCACCTTTTTAAACAGTTGTTATTATTTTAGGAAAACTTAAGAAACCCTGAAATATTATAAACCTTTTTTCTTCTCAGCCACCATCAAGGAACAGACGTGAAAGAGCAGAATTAAGACCAGACTTCTTTGACTCTGCAGCAATGATAGAAGATGAGTCGGTATGTCATTTAAGAAAATATTTAAACAACTTGTGCATTTACCTTGTGAGATGTGATGGGGTCGTTATTCTCCTTACTGAAGTTGGTCACTAGATCAGCTGTTCATTTTTTCAAGGATTTTAATGTCAGATTAGGCAGATTATGTCAGATTAGACAATGTTTCTGACTGGTCTGATTTTAACAACATGGAGGGAAATATATTGTACGGGTCTCAGATACCTTGGTAGCCATAAGTGTTGTTTACATTTACTACTGATGGATTATAAATAGCTTTATAAGTGCAAGTATTATAGCAAAAATGGGGATCAAAAATGATAAAAACAGTAACTTTAAATAATTTAGAATTCATAAAATGTGGCTTAAATTTATATTTATTTTCTGCTTTTAAGAATTGAGTTATTTTTTTATTTCTCACTACACACTTAATAAAAACAATAGTAATATTTATTTTATTGTTTGCATATTTTGTGTAATTTATAATTTATTGAACTTCTGGTAAGGATTATAATATTTAAATAATAAAGAATACAATAAATCAAATTTGAAAATAATTGTACAGTGAAAATTTGATGCAGAAATTATTTTAGGAAAATAATATTAATGGGAGTTTAGAAGAAAAGCAAATAAATAAATCAGGGAATTAAATTAAAAACTCAATTGATTAATAAATGTGACTTATACCTAATGGGCAAATAAAGTAAATAGGCATCAACTCTGAAAGAAATTTAAATAATATAAATTTTATTTCACAATTTATAGATCTAGAATTATTTCGATATATTGTTTTTATTTTTGTTCGATTTGTTTGCGTATAAAAAATTTTATGGCAGCTTTTATCTTCAGTAATCTCGAAGGTTTCTTGATTTTCTTTCGGTGTTCTTTTCTGCAGGGATTCAGCATGCCCATGTTCTGATCCGGAACGTGTTAACATCACGACTTCAGCATCCTGATGGAGGAGGAAACTGAAGAGAGGGCTGGTCTGGGACGGCTAAACCTGGACCGCCTAACAATCAAACTCTTTTCGAAGAAGAATATACTGTGTTAAAGTGTTAAAGTATGTCCATCTTTCTCTGAGACATGATGGAAGGATATTCGTCAGGTGGATCAGCACCGGCTGGAACCAACCTGGAAGAGAGGATCCACTCTGTTCTCCTTCACACAGACTAGAGGGTCTGCGGTCAGAATTATTCAAGAACTTCGTCGCTTTTTGTGTTCTTCCTCCTTCTCCTCCGCAGCCCGTCGGTTTAGCTCTGGTCAGTAGTGGCCCCGATGGCCCTCTGGCTCTTAAACCCTCTGGCCGGCCCAGTTTTTACAGTTCCTGTTACTGCGATGCACAGATTTCCGCTCATGGTCACAGAGCACCATGGTTCTCTGTACAGCCCCCTCCTCCCCCTTCTTTTGGTGTTGCACCTTAGTCCTTCTGGTTGAATCAAACATAAACAGGATGTCTCTCCTCAAGGTTCCACTTCTCTGCTGTTGAGCGCTGGCCCGTCCCCTGCTGTCTGCTCGCCGTCTCTTGTATGTGGTGTTTGACGTGAAGTATTGGTGTTGACGATGGCCGAGTAGCGACACACCTAGACAAGAGATCAGCAGCCCTCGGCTGACCCAGAGGAAGTTTATGCGCTGACCAAGCATATCGAGCATCGAGGTCTGTTTGACTGTGAGGAGCAAAGAACCCCGCCCCCCTGCTGTCTCACACTCTCTAAATAAGTTTTTTTGAAGTAAAAACGTTTTAAAAAAATATTATAAACATATTTTCAACTCTGTAGCTTTAGTACTAAAGTTTTAAAACAAGTGTGTTTTGTTTGTACAGTTTTTTTCTTGAATACGTATGATGTTTGTTGCCAAATTGTGGCCTACATACTACCAAGTATTTTCCCTCCCTCACCTGTTAAGGCGGTTACCATAGATACCAGCTTTTAGGCGCCGTGTCGTCTGATTGTAATTAAAACCAGAGTATTGCAGCAGAACATCTGTGCCATTCCATCACCCTACAAGTTAAAACGAGCCGCTTACATTTTTTTTTGCACCCGCATTCAGTGTTAACGGATCCAGGAAGTTCTAGATTTTGTTGTTGGTCATTGTTCTTATCCAGTGCAGTGATGGGTCTTTGTCTGGCAGATGTGTTTGAATGTGTTCTGAATGTTTTCGGCCATACCTTTACTCGCCCTCTTTTGGGTCAACAATCACTTTTCTCAACCTCTTTCGCTGTAAATATCAGAGATGATTGGATCGTTTTTTTTCTGCCGTGCAGTTGACATCGGTTGCCCCGACTTACTATCAAAGCCTGTTTTTCTGTAATCTTAAAAGTCTTTTTAATAAAATAAATCTGTAATCAGTTTATGAACTAATGTACTTGACTTGTTTTTTTTTTAATGCCTCCCAGTTTGAACTGCAAGCTACAAAAAAAATGCAACAAACTGAAGAGAAAACAAAACAAATCCTGAAAGAGGGTGCAGAAGACCTGAAACTGGAGCAGAGGAGCACGTTTAACTGAGTTTCACTGGAATGGTAAAGGTCAAAGCATGCTCATGTGTTAGAATGCAATATAGGACATTTATGAGGTGGGCATACAGCCTTTTTTGACTCCACGTCCCTCCCTGTTTTTATTTGAAACAGTCTGCAACTGTTAATTAAAAAACTAAAGATCTGGTGATTCAGGGTCATCCAATCATCTTTGAAAACTAGCTTAGATGGAAAATATTGGCAAAAAGAAACTCATACACTGAGATGATTTATTTTACAGGGGGCGCTGGAGAGAAAAGGCACGGCTTGGACTTCATGGCCTGAATGAAAGAAGCTAACTGCAGCACACTGACGTTCTAGAAGACAAATAAACTGACTATATAGTTTCTGGATACAGTTTTGTTCAAAAAGACAGTTGATAATGTGGCTCCCTCCTGCTGACATGATCCCTGAAATTCATTTTCTTTTATCCAAATCTTGTGTATCAGTAACTTCCTGATGTGGAAGACGTGTGAGCTGAGAAGGAACAAAATGAGGCAAAGATCTCAATGCTTTCAGTGGAGTGGTAAACAAATGTGACTACCATCTGCTTGGCGGGCTTCCCGAGGAACCCCAACAGTTTATCTGAACGCAGAACAAAAACGGGTGTGTTTCCATCATGCTGCCGGGTTGGAAGTGTTTCACAGAGGAATGTTGGCGTGCTTCTTCCATGGATTGACCTGCTTCTTGCTGGCCAGCACCTCCAGATCACTGCAGATCTTCTTACGGGTGGTCGCGGGCTCGATGATGTTGTCGACAAAACCTAAAGAAAGCCAAATTCAGACGGAGGTGTGTGCAGTTTAAACATGATGAACTGGAGATGAAAACCACGTGTGTTTAGGAGAGAGCAGATTTACCTCTGACCGCAGCTGGGAAGGGATTGGCAAACTTCTCCACATATTCGGCCTCTGCCTCAGCCTGGTTTTCCTTTCCTCTGAAGATGATCTGAACAGCACCCTGTAAAAACAAAGCAGTGAGTGGACATAACTAAAAAAGAAAGGAACAGAGGTAATTTTGTCCCCCCACCCCTCTCTTTTCCAATGGTTATAATCAGTATGAAAGAGAGAGGTATCCCAATCCTTGTGGTTTTTAGTATAACAATGACCATCAGTGGGACCCTTTGTGGGGTGCCTTGAGACGACATTGTTGTAAATAAGCGCCATTTAACTAAAT
>JAHUTJ010017612.1:0-21172 GCA_036250325.1 Characodon lateralis | reverse complement strand
CTTGCTAATCGCCAAAAATGTCCCCCTGTTGTCTTTTCCATTTGCACAACAGCTGTGAAATTGATTGTCAATCAGTGTTGCTTCCTAAGTGGACAGTTTGATTTCACAAAAGTTGGATTTACTTGGAGTTATATTGTGTTGTTCAAGTGTTCCCTTTATTTTTTTGAGCAGTGTATATAGGGATGCTACCACTCTTCAAATTCAAGGGGGATTTCTCTTAAGCAAAACAGCTACATAAGCTATCAGAATTGCTCAGAAGTCATTTTAAACACATACACACACTTGGCTAACAACTTATTTAAATATACAAGTCAACCAAAAAAAAAAAAAGAGCAAACCAAAACTTAAGCTTCAGTCCATTTCAACCCTCAACTTCACCCAGTCGTCTGCCCCAATGAGATGGATGATTAGGGAAGTCCCTCCAGGTGAAGTCATTAGACTGCCATCATTTGTGCACTCCATGAAGCCAGTCCCCAGGAAGTGGACCTCAAAGAAAAAGAAGTTAATCATCAAAATAAAACATAACAATACCAACTTGCTATTAGTGTTTGTGTGTGCTTCACCTTAGTGAGGGAGATGCTTCCCAGCACCTTCACATTTCTCCCCTCCCTCGGGAGGCTCGCCACCCACGTTGTGAGACAAAAAGTCAGCCACTTTGTTTTGGCTGCCTGGTCGATATTGGATGGAGAACCGGTATGGTTGTAAAGACAGGAACTAGAGTGTTACCCTGCTGTTGGTATCTTTCATCCTCTCCAACCACTGCAGCGCCTTATGATCTGTTTCCAACCTGAACTCCCTTCCAAGCAGGTAATATTTCAGTGTGTCAATAGCCCATTTCATAGCCAAACACTCCAACTCTACTGCTGAATACCGGATCTCTCTTGGAAACAGTTTCCTGCTTATAAATGCTATTGGTTTCTGGTCTTCTCTCTCGCCTTGTAATAGGACTGCGCCTATCCCTCGAAAAGAGGCATCAGTTTGAACGGTGAAAGGCAGGTCAAAGTTGGGACTCTGAAGCAGGGGTTCACAGCACATGCCTCCTTCAGATCTGTGAAGGCCTTCTCTTGCTCTTCTCCCCAGACCCATTTTGTTTTTCTGCACTGGTATGGTCCGACAATGTTGAAGCTCTCTCTGAGAAGTTAGGGATAAAGCGACGATACTAACTCACTAAGCCAAGGAAGGATTTTACTTCCTTACATGTGGTGGGCCTCTCCCTCATTCGGATTGCCTCCACTTTGTCCTCAATGGGCTTTATAACTCCACGACCAATCCTATACCCCAGATACTGAAGCTCTTGCTTTGCCACAGCACACTTCTTTGGGTTTATCTTCAGTCCTGCTTCCTTTATTTTCCCAAACATGGCTTCTAGATTAGTCAGATGTTCCTGCCAAGAAGAACTGTAAATAATTATCTCATCCAGATAGGCAGCAGCAAGTTTGTCCATACCTGCCAATACTTTATTCATCAACCTTTGAAAGGTGGCAGGTGCACCATGAAGGCCAAAGGACATCTTTGTAAATTGCCACAATCCTTGTGGGGTCCTAAATGCAGTCAGAGGCTTTGCAGCAGCTGACAATGGCACCTGCCAATACCCTTTACAAAGATCTAAAGTAGTTAAGAACTTGGCCTGGCCCACTCGTTCAATTAAATCCTCCAGTCTTGGCAATGGGTATGCATCAAATTCAGGTTGTGCATTTACTTTTCTGAAGTCAGTACAGAACCTGATACTTCCATCTTTCCTGACCACCAGTACGATAGGATTGCTCCATTCACTGTTTGAAGGCTCGATAACCCCCATTTCCAACATAAGAGCAATCTCCTCCTCCAATACTGGCAATAATTTCTGTACATTCTCTGTCTTATTGGTACACTTTCTTTCAGGTGGATGTCATGCTGCACCAGGTTTGTTGACCCAGGTTTCTCCAAAAAGAGAATAATGGAATACAATTCTTCCTGCTGAGTTACAGATAGATGAGAGAGCAGAGTTCGTTCCAACAGAAGTAAATTCACCAACATCTTCCTCCTCAGCTACAGCACGCACAATGTTTGGACTTTAATCTGACTGAGACTTAGGTGTCCTAAAGGCCAGAATGCACAGTACAGGTCTTTCCTGGTCATTATTCTGGTCTCTACATGCTCATCCAGGAGGAGGTAATGCTGCAAGTCACTGACTGGATGCAATCTCCTGGATTTCCTTTCCTTAGACAGAAAAACTTTTTATCCGATTTGAATAAATAACTAACTCTGACTGCACTGTTCAATGGTTAGGACTAATTGGAATGTATGTACCTGACTTTTGTGAAGAGCCTTGAGACAACATGTGTTGTGAATTGGCGCTATGTAAATAAAAGTGAATTGAATTGAATTGAATTACGTGTACGACACCTTCTGTTAGGTCTTTAAGCTCTTTGTTACCAACAGCCTTATATTAAAACACATTTTGTTCCTATTATTTTAGCTGAAGCGGTTTGACAGAGAAAAACAGATTTAAGCACCAACAAGTTGGTTTCCTGAGGGGTTTTTAATTCACCAACCAGTCTTCCCTCCCCTATGGAGGACATATTTTTTTTAAACATCTGATTTTTTTTTTTCGTGTGTAATATTTTAATTTTTCCAAAAAACTGAATGTTGGTTTTTATTAGATGCAAGACAATCACCTAAAATGACACTAGAAATATCAATGTGTAATAAATCTATATAACGAGTTTCACTTTCTAAATTGAAATGGGAAATAAATGTACATCCCAATAATATTCTAGTTTTAAATGCACCTGTTAACTGCAAGTTGATATAACCTGACTCAATCACCGAGCAATAATCAGTACATTTAACCAGAATCTTGAGCATTCAGTTGTTTGGCTGAAGACGTTTAGTGAAACTTTTCTACATGTATTTTGTCAATCTCAAAGTTTCTTCTAAACTTCTTCCTTGTTCCTTTCTGCAGCCGCCTGGTGCAGCGTGAACAGGGATTGAGCATGAAGATTGTCCACAACACACCAAGACTCCTCCTGGACACTTTCCACTTCTTCTTTTACTCCCTCCTCCAACCTGTTTATTACCCCCCTCCCCCATCTCTTTTTGTAAGTACATGTTTACATAGTGCAAAGGAAGGGTGTCATCTGCAGTGAAAAATGAACAAACGGTGCATTTAACAACGTGAGAATACAAAAAAACGTGTTTGCGTTGGGATAATTTGATGTTTAAAGTAGCTCTGAGCCACTTTGAGGTGGGGTTTATGTAGCAAGGAATATAAGGTTGTTAGTCATGTAGCAAATTCTGTTTTTCAGTTATCCATCTGAATATTTTATTTTTTGCACTTTATAAGTTTGCGTCACCATAAACTGCTTTTCCCTGCAACTTTCATTAACAAGTTGCTGCTAACTCTACATTTATGAAAACATTACCCTCACCTCGGCCATTTTAAGCTCACAGTGAACGGATTAGGACCATCAGCAGCCATAAATGTCAATTTAGTTTGCAATCTCAGGAAAAATGCAAACCTCTGACAGCTGGCTCACTAGTTTATGCAATAGAGCTGGAAATAAATTCAGTTTTCTCATATTATAAAAAGGACAGAAGAAAATCTGACTTTAGCAGCTCCCAACAGGCTCACTTTTCATTCATGTCGAGTGGATCTTTATAAATTTTTTATATGATTTTTCTGATACAAAATTTGGGTTTAATTCATGTTGCAAGTGTTGATGATGATAGACAGTTGGTAACATTTAGGTCTTCAACTCCACATATTAAAACCTTCTAGGAACAATGCTGCAGTATGCATTGCATCCTTGTCAATCTTAATTCAAAGAGCAGCAAACTAACTGGGAAGAAAATTAACTTCCATGCATGCAGCTCAGAAACGGCAGTATTTTCAGGATGCTGCATGTCTGATTTTCCTTGATCCTCCAAACTGTTGCTACATATTTTACTGGCCCTAATTAATTAGCACTCCTAATTTTCATACCTCAGTCTAGCCAATTTCCAGCAGACCCGTCTTTAAAACATGTTAGTCTATATGACAAAACTAAGAATTTATTATGTTAAGGAGCTTCCTGATGAAAAATGGCTGCTGTGGGTGTAATGTGTAAATACGATTTTACAAACCTGTGCAACATGACAAGATGACAGGCATCTTGTGGTGAGGAAGAACCTGAAAGGTTTCAACCAGAAGATGTCTGTTTTCACAAAGATTCAGTGACACATTTCCATTAATCATTTTTTATATAGCTTCATTTCAATCACACAACTTAAGAGCAGGTTAATTTATTTTTTGCTGGGAAAAGGATTTAGTAGTAAGAAAAAGTCAAGCACCTTGCTGCTTTTCATGCAACTGACTTGGTTAACTTTTTGCCTTGTTGTAAAACTGGTGATGGTTAGCTCACATTAGCCGTGACTGTCTAGCAGAGGATGTAGATATAAAAATGCAGTGTTCTGTTCTGATTATATTTGTATTTATTGACACGTCTCAGTGATATGGTGTAAATTCTTCCTCTGTGAAAGTGGTTTAAAGGTGCAGCGGGTTCTCTTCGGTTTGTTTAATATCTGTAACAATAAACTGATTTTAAAGCCTTAAACTTAAAAGAAAATCATGGTTGAGCAGATTTTAAAGGTTTGCAGGAATTTTGTCTAATTCCAAGTAAATGCTCCTTTTGTGTGACCATGTCTCTGCATACACAAAAGGAACAAGTTTGTGTCAAATAGACTTTTGTCCATGAACATTACAGAAACAAACCCTGACATATGATCACATTTACACTATGTATTTCACTTTTAGTATGAAGAAGCATTAAAACCAATGAGTACAGTTATTGTCAAAAAGCCCTGACATAAGAGTTTACATACCTGCATGGGTGCTTTTCCACAGAATACTCCTCTTAAATGAAAAAAACTGTAATTATGTGAAAAATATGAGTCTAGGGTTTCTTTCTGGTTTTTGGGAGTCTGATCAGACCACTCACCCACTTTCACTTGGGCTGAAATGAAGGACACCACCACCATCTGGCTGCCACTGTAAAACAATCAGACTCAAAAAGCACAATGTAAAAAAAAAAGAAAGTTAATATAATGACTTTAACACAAAGGTATTTAGAAATCTGTAGTATTATCATTTGCTTCTATTTCAACCATGTTTGACCTACTTTCATTCGCCTTTCCTTTCGAAGAGTGACGGAAGTAGAAAGTCTGGAGTCCAGCACCGTTTCCTCCTTTTAGGGCGCTGGGCTGCCCTGAGCAGAGTCAGGACTCTTGGACATGCAGAAAAATAATATACGGCACCAAGAATACATTTTTCACTGTGGACTTGTAAAACAGGCATGATGCCGAGTCTGTAAAATGTCTGTAGTAACTTCTTGGAGTTTTAGAGGGACCCTGTGGAGGTTTTGATCTCTTGAGGAGCTATAAAATGCCGTTTTTACAGAAGAACTGGGACTTTTTAACAGTTACAGATTAGGTACCATTAATAAAGTCATTATAGTTGAGAAATGCCATATTTAAATATAGGGCTTTTAAACAGCTGGTATTAACCCATTGCTGAGAACATATGACTGTGGCACAGCCTACTTTCCAAATTGCAAATACATGTCTTGTTTGCATTCACATTAAAAAGGTTTGAAAGAGTAAATAAATCACAGGACTAATACACCCTACTCAGTAACAGCTGTGTTTAATATAAACCTGGCCAAAAATGAACTTAAATCTAATGACAGAGCAAAACATAAAGGTCTACAGTGGCAGAGAGCTCGGTGTACCGCAACAATGAAAACAAACACAAAGCTGTGCTCTGACTACACAGGAAAAAAAAATAATGACATGAACATGAAAGCAAAACCTTTTCCAGGAACATAAACATTTAACTGCCCAAACAGGGTATAAATAGGTAAATAAAACATTCATGTTTACCTGCATCACTAGAATCAGCTTCATCAGCATCTTCATCAAGTCTTTGGCTCAATCACTGCAGTTTTATGCATCTATTATTTTTAAAAACTTCGTCTGACTTGTTTAATGAGAATTATTGTCCTGATCAGGCTTAGCTTTATTATTTTATTTTCCAAGTGGACTATTTTATTTCACACCCAGATCCACAAAGTCTTAGATAAACTCGTGTTTACCTCTAGATGTTTTAATGTTAGAGAGTAATCTAAGGTGATCACATCAAATGCTAGCTTGCCTCCTCATTGTTTAGATGCGATTTTTATATTTTCAGACGGTCTGTTTCAAAATAAAGGAGCTGTAGTGAATAATACATTGCTCACATTTACACAATTGCTGATCCATACTTGTGGGTCCTCTGCTGGTCTGAGCCTAGCTTTACTTAGTATACTTATTCTTGACTAATTTAGAGCCTTTCATATGGAAATGCAGTTTAACTATTAAGAGCTGATTGTATACCTTAACAGCCTAATAACATTTAAACTCCTTGTAATGGTATGACATTTTATAAATTAAGAAGTTGCCGAGGGAAATCTTCCATCTGTGCAGACTCCATGGAGTTCAGTTTGATGGCAGATCTTTGTTTTTGTTTTGTTTTTTACCAAAAAACAAAATTTTTCAATTTATACTTGCTTGACAATGACTGACTCAACGTTGAGTGAATTGAGATCGTTCTCTGGAGAAATCGGTAAATATAAATATTTGTTCTACCATCAAACGTGAAGTCATAAAGACTACACAAAATTATTGTAATTGGATCATATTTGACAGGAGCCTATGCCGTCGGAGCTACACTGCCAACATCAACGCCAACCTTAGCAATCTAGCTGGATAGTCAAGATAGTCAAAGAAGGATAATTATTGTAAATTTCAGGCACACAGGAAATTCCTTTGTTTTAACCATTAAATCTTAATTTGTTAATGAGAAAACATGAACAGTAAACTCCTGACTATTCTAAACATGTCTCATTTAAGACTAATTTTAAATTACAAGATAAAAATCGTTCCACATTTCAGAAATATTCTCCTTATAGTATTTAAACAGTTATTTAGTTTTGAATATTCAAGGTTTTTTGATCGGTTGTGGTTGGTATATTTAAATGGCTTATTAGAAGTTAGAATATACTACAGCTGCAATTATGATTTTATGGAAACTGTATGATAAAATGTTTATATTTCTGTCAAAGAAAATAATGCTGTGAAGGTAAATAACATCACAATTATGTCAGTGTCCTCAGTTTAGTAAATTTAGCTCATTTTATTTATGCAACATGGAACTGGATGCTCAATTATATCAGTCTGAAACCTGTTTTGTGTGTTGACATTTGTTGTAAGGTTTTGAAGCAGCTATTTATGATGCATTTCCAATGTAAATTAATCCTAATTTGCTTGACTTTAGCATGGTTATATTTGATTTTTGCTGTTCATTGAGCCATTTTGAAGCCAAACAGAACTATAAAAATGCTTTGTTTTAAAGAAATCTCCACAGGGCACCTTTAAGATCTTACATTTTAAGAAAGGAATTAGTCATAATATAAATCTTGTTTGCTTTTCAGAAGAAGGTGAAGTATTCTAGTAAAAACAAAAGCCATATAGCGTGAATTGGTGTTTACCTACTGGTTACTGAAGCCATAAGCTTTACGGTGTTCAGTGCAGCCCACTTGCTCTAATCGAGGGTTCTGCTTTCTTGGGGTTAAAGTTGATGGTTGAACAGTTGAAAGTTACCAGTACTGTTTCTTGTTGATACATTCCTGAACGTCCCTCAGACTGTGTTCTTTTCTACCCCCCCCTCCTCCTTCTCCGTGCTTTGTCATACAATGAAAGAGTTATGCTGTTTAAGTGTTTTCACATAAGTATCAAGTGAATGTTCGCAGCAGGAAAACAAAAAACAGATCCGATTTCCCTGCTGGCAACATCAGCGTCTCTCATTGAGTGATACAAAAATCCAATCAGGAATTTGCCAAACTGTACAACGTCAAGGCCATAACTCTTCCTTTCTATGGCTGTGTTCTTTTCTATCCTTCTATTGAGTGCATGTCAACTGAATGTCCAGTAATGTAGTATTAGGCCATGCTACTCTTCAATAGGTTTTGTGCATTTCTTACCTTCTTTATTTTCTAGTATTCCTATGAAAAAAAACAAACTAAAAATGTATTATATAAATACATATATGATAAGAAAGATGACATACCTGAATGAATTATCACTTTTATGGCAATGGTTGATAAATATTAATTCCTAATGTATGTTTCAGTAAAACTGCTTTCTCTTCAAGTATAGAGACTTATTGCAGGGATGCAAGTATGATATTTGGTCTTTAAAGAATATCTTGTTGAAATTCTAGATGACGTAGAGTGATACAATTCAATAAAACTATAAAACTGAAAACTACTGTTGGGAGTCTTTTTGAATGAGACGAGGGGGAATTTAATGTTTATCACAGCTTGTCAGTGGCTCTTACCTGGCTGTGATGAAAACAAAAAACATTAAGAACCACCTTTGTTTTCACAACCAGAAAGTCACTTGGGATTCATGCCATTGTCACTTAAAATGTCCAATAATTCTCTGACCTTAATATACAGAATGTTTGTAAAGCAGGGTTTCTAAAGTTTCCAGTAAGTTCAATTTAAAAATCATCTCAATGGAAATGTTAAACACACATTAACAGGCTTAATATCTTACTTATGGCTGCTGCTATTTGTCAAGGTAAACAGATTATATTTATAGCAGGCAATATTTCAAAAAATCATTGCTATATTAAATGTCCAGCCTTTCAGCGGATGCTTTCAACTGATATGAACCAAAACTTTTACTTTGTGCCTTAAACAATGTCTGTTTTGGAGCCTTTTAAATGGCATGCATGGCTAATCTTTACAGACCATGGGAACACTTTCTTTTAGATCTTGGCTTTAAACCGACAACCCTAACAGTCCAAGACAAATGATACTGGTTGCCAATATACAGAGCTGGTAAAAAAGGGTGTTTTCTGCTTACAGATTTCAATGTTTTAAATCAAACAAGTGTTAACCTCACACCTGTCTTGGTAAAGAGGGAAGTTAAAATTATTTTATTTATTAAGAAAAAAGTAAAAATATAATTGTCCTCTTTGTGAAATCATGAATTACCTGTGATTAACCAAGTTTTTGGACTGCCAAGATCAATTTCCCTACCCACGCCGAGGCCTAATTAATAACAGACGTGTACAATCAACAAATTCACTTAAAGACAACTTGAAGTTGGCTTAAAGATTGCCATAACAGACATCATGCCCCGATCTTAAGAAATTCAAGACCAGAGAAAAAGTTAATATTTATTAGTCTAATTAGGGATAAAAAGTAATTTCTAAAGCTTTGAGAAAACATAGAAAGGGATTACTTTTCCCGAGAAGTGTCTGGCCTAACAACATTGTTCCAAAAGCACTTCAACAAATCAACCAGGAGGTAACAAGAACAGAACATCTTAAGCACCGCAGGTCTCACTTGTCTCGGTAAAGGTCTGTGTTCATGATTCAACGATAAGGAAGACTCTGGGCAAAAATGGCCTCCATGGGAGACTACTAGGGCCAAAACTACTGACAACAAAGAGCCATCTCAGATTTCCCAAAAGCAACCGGAGGACCTTAAGACGTTTAGGAAAATCTTCTGCAGACTGACAAGAAAAAAAAATAAAACAAAATCGGACTTTCTGAAATGTTTGCTTCCTGTTACATATTGCATAAATGTAGCAGCAATTCAGAAGGAAAACATCAAACAGAGTCAAACATGTAAGATGGTCTAGAGCTGCTGGACAATTTTCTGTAATTGGTGAAGCCATGTTTTCTAACAAAATAGCATGAGGGAGAGCGTCGGCACATCAGGTTGTGCCCTCAAGATCAAAGCACCTGGGTTATACAGCAGGTCTACCTTAGAATGACAAAGGTTTTGGACTCGCTTAGTCAAAGAATCAACTTTATTCTAACTGAGATGCTGTGGCGGGAACTTAAACAGGCTGGCCATGCTTGAAAAACTTTTTATGTTGCTAAATTAATACAACTCTGCAAAAATAAAAAAAGAGTAACATTCCTCCCCACCCATATCAAAGACTCACTACAAATTATCGCAAACCCTGAACGCCAGTTTTTGGCCAGCTGTGTTTAGGAGGGAATTATTTTTTAACATGAGGCCGGGAAGCGTTAAATACCTTTTTCCCCAACAAGCTAATCATTTGAAAACTGGGTTTTGTATTTAATCAGGTAATCTTTGCTGAACTTAACATTTCTTTGAGGATCAGAAATATTTAAACGTGAAAAAAAAACAGCAATATTTTTCACAGCACTGCATGTTGGTCCACCACATAAATCTGACCAACCAGGATGAATGTTGCTGCCAGGTCTGATTGGAAACCAGTTTCTTCTGAAACCATTTTTGACTTAAAAAAAAAAAAGCAAGCTGTATTCAGATTTTTGAAGAAAATGGTGATAATTTTAAGTACCCAAAACAATTTATTTGTACACACAAAAACATAAAAAAAATTATCCATTATTTGAGACACTTCATGCTTTCATATCTCAAAAACAAAAAAAGACTGTCCTGCAAATATTCCCATTTACACATTCCTTCTCCAATCTGTACAAGATGTATAATGGATTAATATCTGTTCATTTATGTTTTAATTGTATTCATAATTTGCATGGTTTGGTCTACAGATGCACCACTCAACCTCCCAGAGAGTTGAAAAGTTTTCCTCCATAGGCTCTGATGGGTGAACAGAATGTCAAACACTGAAAAAGGTTTCTGGTATTTGTTAAATGCATCAAACAGAAGGACTCTATAAACTTATCAAAAAACAACATATGGGCGCAGCGCTGATGGTGTAAGGGTTCAGCCCGCGACCATATACAAAGGCTACAGTCCTCGAAGCGGCCGTCCCGGGTTCGAGTCCCGGACCCGGCGACATTTGCCAGGTGTCTCACCCTCTCTCTACCCCACTTTCTTGCCTGCCTAGTGTCACAAATAAAGGCCACTAGTGCCGAAAAAATATCTTTAAAAAAAAAAAACAAAAAACATGTACTTTGATGCACTTTTGAGTTTAATATTAAACAATCAGACAAAGGTTAATGATTATGGAGGACCATTACTGCATTAATTGAAATTACATACAGAAATTAATAAATTACAGTAAAATAATAATTGGGCCAAAACGTAGCAGGACTTTAAAATTAGAGTGCCATTAAATATGAACAAGACAATAAAAATAATAAATGTATTCAATATTTCATCAATTAGTGAGCTATAAATTTTTATTTCTATTTTAATCTTTAACTTTTGTAATTTATCCATTTGTGTTTTTTATTTAAGCCTCCAATTTCCACTCATACCTTTTTCTAGAACTCTAATTTTTCTTTAACAAAAGTGAATTTTTTTTTAATTTTTCCTAGCTCTTTTATTTCTTTTATATTTTTAACCACTAGAATTTATTTAAAACATGTTTTTCTTCCTCAAAAATATATTTTTCCAAATAATTTTACTGTCCTTTAATTTCTTAAGCACTGATATTTTTTCCTCTAATATATCCCTGTTGTATTTACTTACCCAATGGATTCTGGCATTCAAGGATGAGCAAAGTCACCCTTGAATGACATTTTACTTTAATAAGATTATTAATATGATGACAGATATTGGTCATATTTACCAGACTTTATTTCTGAAAAATATAGCTGAATCTTTTCAAGAAGTATAATTAGAAATGTTTAAAGATGCAAATTTAACGTTAAAGTTCTTAAAATGTTTCCTCTGGTTAGATTGGGAATACAGTTAGTCACTGAGGCATGATTTATTTTGAATGTGGGTCCGTAAACGTGAATGCCTCTTACTACTTTGGCAGACTGAAATATTCTCTCAGAGTAAACAGGATACAGAAAACTATTCTGACTAACAGCGCCATCTCCCACTAAATCCACAACGCTCCTGACTTCTTTAGCAACAACATGACAGAAGTTAGCAGCTGCTAGCTCCTTTTCAGAACCAGGCAGCAATGAGACTCAGCACCTACTTCTTCTATTGGCTTGACCTCAGCCAATTGGAGAGAAGCTTAGGTGGTGACGGTGTTCCAAACTGTCTCTGTCCCACTGAGTTCCATTTAACATTTCCAGCAGCATGTTGAGGACTACAAGTATGGAGGGCCAAAAGGGACAAAATTAAATAAATATATCATTAAAGAAATAAATGTACAATGTATTTATTTAATAAATCATTAAATAATTAAATGTCCTATTAAATAAACCTTTTAAATTATTTAATTAATAAATTAATTGACGGTCATCATGAATTAATTTAAAATGTCAACTTCACCCATCAAACTCAGTGGGCGGGATTAGGCCAGCTCCTCATCAAACACTGACATCTGATTGGCTGCTTCACACAGCACATCAAGACAACTTCCTCCATAGAAATTAACCTCAAAAATTAACCTCATATAAATCAACCTCAGTCATAGCAAATTTGCTATGACTGAGGTTAATGTCTTCACTGAAAAGTGCAGAAATAACTCCAATAACTTCAAGGAATTGTTCAAATATTTTTCCCACAAACTTTTGGTCACCAACTTCAGCTTCCACACTCAGGGAAATCTGTTATGTAAGAAACAAAAGGGCACTAAAACGAAGAAGAAAAAAAACGTTAAATATATTTCGTTGGTAAAAAAATAAATAAAAATGCTGGGAAAAATAAAACAGCAAAAAATTCATGTATTAAATAAAGGAAAAATATAGAGTTCAAGAAAAAAATATGATTAAAAATTGGGGGCTTAAATAAAAAATAAGTGTATATAGATAAATTACAATAGTTAAAGATTTAATCAGAAAAATATATTTATATATGACTAACTGATTTATTATTGAATAAATCTCATTACTTTATTGCATTTAATGGCACTCTAATTTATATGTCTAGCTACTTTTTGGGCCTGTAATTATTTTATTAAGTCATTTATTTATTTCTGTATGTATTCTTAATTATGGCAGGATTGGTCCTCCATAAATGACATGCTTTGATGCATGGATGGAGATGACTGAAATTCCTTTATTTCCTCTAGGAATCAACTCGACCTTCCTCTTTCAAAACACCTGCTGCAGTTTTTCTTTTTTGTTTTTCTTTTATAGTCTTTAGGAAAAGAAAATATCAGAATTGGCAGGAAAGTCAGTATTGGCAAAGAAAAGCTTGGTTGGTAGAACGGAAGTTTGGACCTCTTCTTGATACAATTAGTATAAACATTACACAGCACGGGCATCAACAAACCACAGGAAGTACTTCACCCAATCATGGAAACAGCAGCAGAAATTTCTTCGTCACACTCCAACAACAATCAATAAATCCACACAAAAATCGAGCTGAAAGCTGTAAAATTGTGTGTTCAGTTTTTGTTGTCCATCATTCAAAACTAACAGCGGACCTCAGGGTACAGCAAATGACTTCAAACCTATTCATGGAAGGTACCCTGACGTGTCACAGGGAAGTCAGATCTTTCCAAGGAGCTCCATGACAGCGACGGTGGTGCTCTGACCAAAGATGAAGGCTCCACAGATCAGGGTCACAACTCCCCAAATCGTGAGGGCAACTCTGGAAAGCGTTGGAAAAAAAAAACCCATCAAAATACACACATTTTACATTTCAAGACTGAGTATAGTGTATTTATCTAGCACAGATTGGTAGTGAAAAAAATAACTATTTGAAACACAACACAGTAACAATTAAGGTACTTAATTCATCACAACCACAATATAATGGGATTTTTTTAATTTGCATGCCATCAAGAGCTGGCTTTGAGTTTTTCATACAGCCTCTTGGGTTCTGAAGAGGTTTGATTCGGGGTTTCCAATATTATTTATATGTCTTCTGTTTTGGTAGACTAAATGTTAAAACAAAATATTGACAATCATGCCCAGTTGTGATTAATTTTAGGATTGTATCAAAGCGCTCTAAAGTTTTTTTCAAAAATGTTCTATAAATGTTTTTGGCCAGCATAAGCTTAGATTTCATTTAACTACAAACTACTGCATATGCCAACAGGTGAAGTACAAGTACAATTTCTGCATTGCAATCAGAAATACTTCTTCAATTTGTCTTTTGCAAAACATGGAAAGTGTTCAAGTTTCCCTTTTGGTGCAACAAACTTAAATGTTGAAACTAAAGTGAATTACTCTGGAGGTCAGACGCCATTCTCTACCTCTAATGTCTTAGTGACCTATCCACAAGTGACGATGGGATGAAGCAGGAGATGTATACATTTGAAGACATTTCAATATGGTAAAAAAGTTCAATATGTTTTGTAGAAAGTAAAACTCATATAGATTAATTACAGTGAGATATTGAACCCCTTGTTACTTACTAATTTTGAAGATTATGGCTTACAGATAATGAAAACCCAAATTCAGTGTTTGACAATCCTCTCGAGGCTGTGATTATCCCTAATGTTGGTGCACCTTTTCCTACCACGCTTTTTCCTTTCACTTCATTATCCGTCCGCCATAACCATCAAAATTACAAGAAATAATTGCTTGAAATATTTAACTGAATGCGTAAAGAATCTATATTTGCATCTCCCTTTCTGAAATAAGTGATGAAAGATTTTTTTTCACGATATTCTAATTTTAAGAGATTTACCTACAGATGGATATGGACCTCATCTGCCGTAATTCAGGCGCTACTTCAGTCTGTCCATAGATAAATAGAGCTTTGTTTCTTATCTCAGCTCTATCTGTCTGTCAACCCTCCCAAATCTCAGCTTTAGTCATGAGATTTGGATCACAATTAGAATAACGAGACATAATTCTTCCTGACATGTTCCACTGGAAGGAGTCCAGGGGCTGACCCAGAACTCACTGAAGGGACTACATATCCCTTACGGCCTGGAATCGGCTTGGGACCTTTGAAGGAAGAGCTGGAAAGGGTTCGGGAAGAGGGTTACCTGGGTTGCCCTTTTGGCAACCTGATAAGCATAAAACAAATGGATGGATGTTTAAACAATCTATCAATAACCTAACAAGACATTGATCACATTGTGATGCAAGTATTGCTCCATAGAAAACACTAATGTCACTCAAGTTTCAGACTACAACTGAAAGTGCAATAAAGACAAACATTTCATTTCAGTTTTGGAAAAACATACAAAATATGTGCAAAAAGGGAGGTTAAAATAATGTACTAAAATAAGTTCATACATACACAGATAAGAGACCAAAATAATGTAAATCCAGTATATTTTGCTTTAGTTTTGCCACATTTATCATCACACATGTAAATCATTCCAATAAAATGTAGCTTAAATTAAAAAACATTGTTTTTTAGTATTTTAGTTCTTTTTCAAACAAGCTGAACAAATTCATTAAGATTTGTAGAAATTACTCAAAAAACACAAAATAGAAGGCCAAAGACAGCTCAACACAGTGAACCATTTTTATGACACACTGAGCAATAAATATTGATGTAATCCACAGGTTGTTTCTCCACACCAGATGTTGGCAGTTTCTGTTATTTGCTAGTTTTAACTCTGCTCACTGTTCATTTAGGTGATTGTGTTTGGACAGATCTAAACAAATTACATGGACTTACAAGGGATAGGAACAAACAGCTGCTTATAGAAAAGAGCAATTCAGATTAATTCAAATTAGTTAAATTCATTAACATATAGATGAAGCTTGTCCTCACCTGGTCTTGCAGGATACTGGCTCAGATCGCATAGCAAAGATCAAACAGAGTCCTGTGGAAACAAACACACTTCAACAGAAAACAGCAACAGGTTTTAGTCAATGTGCCTGAACGACAAACTCTACCTGGGAATATAAAGATGAAAAATGCACTGATCCCTCCGATGACACTGATGACCTTACTGATGTCTGGTACAAACATAGCGATGAGCAGCGTTGTCGTTATCCACAGTACAGTCAGAACGTACCGGCTGCGACTTTCGAACTTTGCCATCAACACCCCGCCCCGTCTCCTCACCAGGCTCATCAGAGGGTCCTGAATCACCGATCTGATGTGTTTGAAATGTGATGTAGTCAAACATAACATTACAAATTATGAGAATTGACAGAGACAAAGGAATGTGTAGAGCAGAGAGAAGTCTGATCAAGTTTGAAGAAAAAGGAATAAATCTTCTCATCTACTGGAGAATTTTCTCTCTGCTTTAGAGAGTGATTCCAAAAAAAAGAAAATATTCAGTGAGCAGAAGTGGTATGGACATAAAAGTCCTAGTTGGCCTCCACAATCACCAGATCTCAGTCCAATAAAGCACCTTTGGGATGTGGTAAACGGGAGATTAGAATCATGAATGTGCAAGCAACAATTTTACAGCAGCTTTATGATGCTACTATGTCAATATGGACCAAAACCTTTCAGGAATGTTTCCGACACCCTGTTGGATCTATGCCGAGACAAATCAAGACGGTTCTGAAGACAAAAGGGAGTACAACCATGTACTGGCAAGGTGTACTTAATAGGGTTGTCACAATACAAAAATTGCAATGAGAAAAAGTAGTCGATACTCGATATGATTTTGATTCTGCTGACACGTTTTGGAAGGCACAGAGTTCTTATAGGGTAAAAATCAGAAAACTATAAACAATTACTATATGACAAAAGGTTCCACATCTTAATTAGGGCAGAACCAATAAGTAGCAGGCAATTTAGCATCCATTTAGAAAAAAAGAAGAGTTGCATTCTTGGATAGCAAAACAGTAGGCAAGATAGCCCTTAGAATTATTGATACCCCTTATGGTAGTATGCACGTTGGACTCGTTTGTGTAATTCATTTGGGAAATAAAATCTTTTTACAGTGTAAACAATAATCTGATCCATGAAAATGTATTCAGCAGCCCTGTTTTTTTTTTTCTTTGGTGATCAACTAAAGTCAGGGTGGTTTATCAAGGGTTCTGACTAGTTCCCATTCCAATTGTCAGCAATAGGGTCCACCTTTTGTTAATATTCATTTGTTTTATATTTCATTATTTTCCTATCTATTAAACAAAGGAGTAACAAGCAGGTCATTTTCCCACTTTGCCATTTTGTTCTTAAAAGAGCTGTCTACTGCTGGATATTTCCCACCCATAGTTGGACAAGGTCATTGCATCGTGCACGGCTGGTAGGTAAACATCTTGACGGGATAATACTAACTATGAACACACTATAGGGTGATCAGTAGGTAATTAACATTTAAAAGTATAATGTTAGCTTATGCTGTCTAGGTTTCTTCACTATTGCAGAAACAGGAGCTTTACTGACCTGTTCAAATTCCTCTTAAACACCAGAGCAGTGGTCTTTAAGATGCTTTAATAACTGTCTTGTGTGAGACAAGTGAAAGAGCTTTGAAACTATTTAAAATACCTTGAATGGTCTGGATCGGTTTGAGCTGAAGTTATGATCTTGAATGTGTGCTAAACTGAAGCTAACTCTTGCATGAGAACCCTCAGAGCGCCATCTATTACAGGTAAGACACAGATTACTCATAACTACTCCACACATTCCCACAAAAATAGGATATTATATATAACCTGAACTCACAGGAAGAACTTTCTACCAGGGCCATGAATCTGTAAAACTCGTAGGGAGTAGAACTGTCTATTTACAACCTCAACATCTTTAAATACAATATTTTTGGCTAAACTGTTTTTCTATGAATACCATTCATTTTGTATTATGTTATGGTGTAACAATGTACAAAATCATACATCTTTATTCATTTTTAGCCTAGTTTTGAATTTTTGGCATATTTTTTATATATTTATTTTTTGTACTTCTAAATTCAACATTTTTTTATTTTATTTTATTTTTTATCTTTATGGTGTTTCAATTGTGACTACGTTGTGATTTATCCTTTTATGCAACCCTGGGACAAGAACTTCTCAATTTTATACCACTGCAGTTTGTTTTTTCTTACATCACTGTTTAAGGCTTCTCAGACAGACCATACACCTTGAGGTTTATTATTTGAAGTAATTATCAATAATCTACTCCTTCTCATGCATAGAAACTTGGTTATGAGACTCCAGTAAATAATATAAGACAAGGCCAAGGAGGGATCAGAATCACAGTTAATGAAAACAGGCTAGAATAAAATCTTAAATAGGCAGAAAAAGAGTCAAAGAAATTGAGATGAATAAAGTCGTGTCTCATCACTTTGCCAGCTGAGTATCTTTTTTCAGCTGCTAAAAGGTATACCATGCGGGAGAACGACTTTTCATCATAGCTGTGAGACAACAGTAGAACTGAATTTGACCTGATTTAAAAGCAGCATGCTCACCTGCCCAGTAGCACGATGATGGGATAGATGGTGATGATGGAGATCCCAAACAGCAGCCTGGCGATGAGCATCAGTTTGTCATAGCTGGAGTATGACATTAAAATATCCGGATCCACAGCCTTTCCAAATGTCAGGTATCCGTAAACCCCTACAGCAGAAACAAAAGAAAGACGCTCCAACTTCACTGCTGTGTGAAGATAAAAAAAATCCACACTGGCAAATCAGAAGGTGGTCTGACCTGTGAGGGAGTAAATGATGAGACAGATGATCATTGTGACCACAGAGATTAAGGCCCAGTGAGAGAGCCGCTGGTTCTCCATGCTGCAGTAGATAGCGATGGACGCCTCGTGGCACTACAACAAAAATAAAAAACTCACATCATGTTATGCTTAACACTCAGCAGAAGACTTGTTATTGGCCACAATAACTAGGATGAATATCCAGAATGGTTCAGTTTTTTTATCTATCTGCAGAAGAGCTGAACTGAATAGCAAAACTCCCCAGCCTGTTAAAATTAAATGACATTCAATCAACTGTAGCAGCGGTTGCCCATTTTATGGCAGAAAGAAATTGCCTGGTCAGGTTTTTAATTCAAGAGGCAGATTCAAGTAAGAAATAAAGTTTAATTAGCCCTTGTCCTTACTAGTTTAAGCTCATACTAAAACATTTTAAATGAATCACCAACCTGTAACAGAATTTAGTTGATTTAACATAATTATGTCACATTATCTAAAGCGTTTCGATTAAATCCCACTCAATAAGTGATACCTGCAGCGTAGTAACGTGAACTATGTAATACAAGAGAATAGGTGATTGTAATTACTTTCCAAGATATTAAATCTGCTATAATAGGAAACAGTTTTAGGTCAACAGCACTGCTTTCTTTCCTTCAGGGACAGCACTTGAAGAGCATAAGATAAAACTGTGTTGCTGATGTGATTCTAGCATGAAGTGGGGAGTTAAATGAAAGCTCAGAGTTCAACAATATGTCAGAGTTAAACCATCAGATTTCAGGATTCCCACTCTTGTCCCAGCTGCCATCAGCGGTTTTAAACCTGCATTCCCATGCGTACCTTCCACTCGATCAGGGCCTCATCAGCTCTCTTTTCAACCCTCTGCACTGCAATCACTCTCCCTGGGGAAGTGTTGGTGTGAGAAGAAACATATCAATCCAGTCGCACTTTCCTTTGCCTTTATTAGATCCCACTGACAGCAGCCTTCAGGGGTTACAAGGGCAAGTTGGGCAGTTGCACATAAATCAGTCCTAGTTCAGACTGACAGAATGAGCTCTGAGCTCACACTCTGTGATATTAAACATTACAAAGTTGGCAGAGAAGGTCAACCTGCTAACCTTTACGCTGTATGGAAACACACTCTTCTGAGAAAGCACCAACTTCCAAATCAATATACACTGAAGCTGAAGAGTTCAGCCTCTATTATGGTTTAAGAAAAGTCAGATTCATTATGTTTCCCTGCAATGGATCGGTGACCTGTCCAGGGTGTACCCTGCCTCTCGCCTGTAGACTACTGGACATAGGCACCAGCTCCCCCGAGACCCACTATGGAATAGGCGGTATAGAAGATGAATGAATGAATGAATGAATGAAGATTGATACAGGTGCATCTCAATAAATTTGAATATCAAAGTTATTGTATTTCTGTGTTAAATTAAAACAGCCAATAAAAACCTACAATTTAGTTTTTCAGACTTTTTTTATATTACAACACTAATAAAAAACAAAACTGTATTAAAAGAACTGCAATCTTATCATCTACACAATCATGTGGAAGACTGCAGACAGTCACCGGCAACCTCAGTGAGCCACAAAAAGACACTGATACACAAGCTGGCTGTTCAGAAAGCTATATCCAAGCATATCAATGGAAAGTTGAGTGGAAAGAAAACATCTGGTAAAAATGCACAAGCAACAAGAATGTCTGTACCAGGAGCGAAGGAGAAAATAGCCTGAATGTTGCTCAGTGGTCCAA
Source organism: Characodon lateralis (assembly GCA_036250325.1). Classification (NCBI taxonomy): domain Eukaryota; kingdom Metazoa; phylum Chordata; class Actinopteri; order Cyprinodontiformes; family Goodeidae; genus Characodon; species Characodon lateralis. The sequence goes on along the minus strand of JAHUTJ010017612.1, from coordinate 976 downwards.
AGTCCTCTTTTCAAACAAAGGTAAATAGTTGTTAATAGTAGATGGAGAGAAATTAAATAATTTATTAGTATTTAATTTGAACTTGTCAAAGTCTAAAGGAAGACTGGAGAGGCACAGAATCATAGATACTTGGAGTCCATTGTGAAATTTTCATTGATGATTTGAGGAGCCATGTCTTTTCTTTTAAATGAAAGTAAGACTAAAGTCATCAGCTTTGGTAAATGCATTTCTCTTGACAATCTTGGCCTCTTGGCTTTATACAGCAGCTCTGCTGCCAGGATTTTGGGTGTTATTTTTGATAGTGTCTTTAAAAATCAGACAAACAAGTTGTGAAATAAATTTTTCCCAGCTAAGACCAATTGCCAAGGTAAAGTCATATCTCCTGACCAAACACCTTGAAAAAGTGATTCATGCTTTTATTACTTCTCGGTTGGATTAGTGCAAGGCTTTCAATGCTGGTTTAGATAAACAGTATCTGCATTGCTTATAAGTTGTCCGGAACGCAGCAGCTTGTCATTTAACTGGTACTAAAAAAACATGAACACATATCTCCAGTTCTGGTTTCTCTCCGTTGGCTTCCTGTTCATTTTAGGATTGATTTTAAGATTTTATGCTTGCTTTTAAAATTTTAAAAGGTTTGGCTTCATCACACCTAAGTGATTTCCTTAACATTCACACACCAGTAAGAGCACTTTGGCCTACCAGTTTCTCAGCTTCTTGAGCGAAGTTTGAAATTCTTTTATGCTGTTAGTTTTATGATGTATTTATTTTAACTTTACTTGTTTTTAATATTAATGTTGTAGAAGTACTGAATTGGTCAACTTTTGTTGTTTTATTGTCAAACTAGTCTATGCATTTGTTACTTCAAGGCTGGACTATTGTAATTCTTTACTATCAGGATGTCCACAAAATGCAGTTAAAAGCCTTCAGCTGATTCAAAATGCTGCAGCAAGAGTTCTGATGAAAATTAAAAAGA
>JAHUTJ010017611.1:0-21180 GCA_036250325.1 Characodon lateralis | reverse complement strand
TGTTTCCACCAGAACTGTCCGTCGGAAGCTCCACAGGGTCAATATACACGGCTGGGCTGCTATAGCCAAACCTTTGGTCACTCATGCCAATGCCAAACGTCAGTTTCAGTGGTGCAGGGAGTGCAAATCTTGGGCTGTGGTCAATGTGAAACATGTATTGTTCTCTGATGAGTCCACTTTTTCTGTTTTCTTAAAATCTTAAAATCCCTCTGACCACTGTGCAGGACTTGTATTTGACATTCCCAAGACGAATTGACGATGTATTTGCCGCAACAGGAGGCCCTACACCATACTAATAAATGGTTGTGGTCTAAAACCAGGTGTTTCAGTTTCATTGTCCAACCCCTGTACTTATTTGTCTCTTTACACCTCTGTGCAGTTTTGTGCAGGTCTTATTCTGTTTCCATTGGCTTTGTGTTGTTTTGTGTCTTTTCGTCTAAAGATTTTTAAGCACATTTCAATGTCAACATGCATCTAAATATTGGCTATTTTATTGTGTGTGTGTGTGTGTATTTGTGTGTGTGTGTGTGTGTGTGTGTGTGTGTGTGTGTGTGTGTGTGTGTGTGTGTGTGTGTGTGTGTGTACCTTGAATCTTGGCCACATCCTCAGGCCTCTATATTGACCTTTTATTTGTTGTTGTTGCATATTTAATGTATCAAAGCAGTTCAGTAGCCTTTAGGGATTGGTAATGATGGAATGGTATCTTCTCCTGGTGGATTGTTCCCTGAGAAATTCTGAGGCCACGAAAACACTTTAATCAAATGACAAACCCACCATAGCTGAGTCTTTTGAACACAGATTAGCAGAAACTTGGTCTATTCTCAGCTCTCCAAGATAATAGAGCTTCTCAATTATTCTTGCTAAAGACATTGTTTCTTGTGGCCACTGACATATTCTTACAGATCCAGATCAGGTTGGTAAATTATTGAATCAATAAGTACAGTAATAATAATAACAAATGATGCCCCTCTTTGCCTCCAAAGACCAAATCCACCAGTTCATATTTCTGTCAATCAATGCAATGAAAGTACATGTAAACCTCTCTACTTAAAACAGGAACTAACCTCCCAACATTTGGCAGCCACCTTCCATCTTTTGATTGGCAACCAAAAGACTCAGGCTCAGACAGGCTTTGCCAAGTATTATCTCAATTGTTGCACTAAAGAATAGTCTTACTATTCTTACTTTAACATCTATCACCTTTAAAAGCAACTATTAAACTTATTTCATTTTCATAGAACACTTAGAAAAACTTTGCAAGCACTTTTAATCAACTTTTTTTTATCTGTAGATGAATATTTGGGCTGCATTCCTGATGAGAAATTCATCTCAAGCAACACCAACACATGTGTAGATGAATAATGCTCTTGACAAATGAAAAGAAGTTTAAGGTTTTACTCCGAATGGCCCTAAGAGTCTCAAGCACCAAGGGGAGAGCACGGACGAATATGTGTTGCTACTGCAAATTAAATTCGAAATTCAAATATAACTCCCATACATGTGCATATTGCACAATGAGTGTCAGGTTAAAAAGCTACCAATATCACATCCCTGATCCACCTCAGGGGTAGTCACAATGTCATACCTACTATGAAAGGTAATATGTGATTACGGAACAAATATACGGAACAACATAATAATATGAAACAGCAAAGACAGCTGCAGATGCAGTAGGAGTCCATGGTGCACATAGAGTAGAAGAACCTGTTGCTTAGTAGGATTTGAAGCAGATATAGTAACATGTTTGGATGGTGCACAAAAAACAGCTTGTATTGAATTTGAAATGCCTGCATTTAGGATCAGGACATAGAGATCACCCCCTTGGGGATTTTCTCTCAGGAATCCCCTACCTGTCTCTTTACTCAGGCGAATGCTGTGAATTGTGAGCCATACCCCTTTGATTTCAAAATATCAACAACATCCTTTGAAATGACTAACAATAATATGGCTAGTGTGGTTAGCACCTATAGGGAAACAACTCATTTGAATTTCATAGTGTTGTGGTTGTGAATATGAATATATTATTTAATATTAATACTTTAATATTTTAGTAAATAATATTTCGGTCTATTAAGGGTATTAGGACAAAATTGAAAGGGATGAGCCGAGCTCTGACATTTTTGAACAGCAAAACTCTGCACACACACGGAATGAATTCACACAATTGTAAAATACAAGAATTTATGAACAAAAATAAGTCAACTCAAAGTCAAACATATTTCAATCAACAAACTCTTTACTATGCTAAAACAATCCAACTAAACTACCAAGCAGAATGAAAGAATAACGAAGACTAATGGGCTATGTACAATATAAACACGTTGATTAAAGATGGTTGAAAACCATGACCAAAAAATGCAACATTACCATGCAATGTTATTTATGTTTGAGAACAAAGGATTATCTTGAAGAATCTGTTAGTGAAGTTAAGTTAGTCTTGGAACTAACTTAGGCAATAATTGGTATACCTTTAAACAACCATTCACAATGCAAGATTAGATAAAGCATTATTTTAATAAAATAATATTTTAAAGAGTGATTTGCTGAACAAAACCAACTTTCTGGATGACCAATTCTCAACGGTGTTTAATTAGCTGCCTTTGTTTATTAAAATAATATTTAAAGAAATATTATTAAGGAAAAAATAAAATAATATTTAAGGAAATATTATTTTGAATAAGAACCAAATCTTTGAGAAATTGGGCTTAATGGTGTTTAATTAGTTATCAAGTTTAGTAAAATAATATTTAGGGAAATATTATTTCCTAGATTGAAAACTTGCTACCTCTTTGGGTAACTGATCTTTAGTAGGAAAGCACGTTCTTAGTTGTTAGCTTACCTTAATTACCCCGTTCATGAATGAACACCGGATACACAAACAGCAATTCATTCCTACTTAACTTAGTGCATATGATCGCGTGATCGTCTGACACTCTTGGATCCAGTTTGAAGATTTATGTCTGTTTGCCTGCAAAGAGACATTAGCGCGCTGTGTCCCTCAGTCCAGTTCCTCTGGGGATCTGTGTGGAAGAGGTCAGTTTGTTGCAAAAGCGGGGTTTTTATTCGGACAGCAACATCACAGGAAGTCCGCTGTTATTCCATTTCTGGCTGTGCTGGAAGTAGGAAAATGGGATTTATTTTGAAAGTTCCAGAAAAGTTCTTACTGGCCTTTCATTTGTAACCCATGGCTGTGGCCCCAACATAGACTGTAAAAACTCCTTGCACAATTTGGTCATTTAAAATTAGTTATTTAGTGACTGGAAAATAAAAACATAAATTTTTGAACTCTCAGTTCCAAATTAATTTTAAACTGACCAGTATATCCTTTTAAAGGTGGATAAAGATGTCTTTAACCACCTTTATCCATGTGGCTGATTTCTGTGGAGAGAAAATTCCATAAAATGTAACTTTTGTGAAAGGCTCTATTTAAGGTTCAAAAAGTGAAACCTGGATTTTACCCTTAATATGTAATGAAAAGCATGGAGAAAAATATGTAGTGTCTTTCGAAGCCAGACTAATTTTCCTTTTAATGGGCTTGGCCGCAATCAGAGTCCTTGGCAAGTGCCCTTCTACAAAATTGCCACATATGTTTGTCTAATTCTTCACAGTTAGCCCATGTAGCAAATACAGTTGTTTGGGTTTCATGTTTGTCTTCCACAGTGCATACACTATGCAGTGAGATTGTTTGACAACTTACCAGGTTTTAAGATTCTTACAGAATGTCTGTAAAGAAAATCTGGTTTAGTTTCAGATGTCTTTTTCCCTTTAGACTGTGGCAGAAAAGCCAAATGAACAATAAGCTGTGTTAAGATGGCTCGAAGACTGTATGTTTGAAAATGAATAACACAGTGGTTAATCAGTAAAAAAAAAGGAAAGTAATTACAAGTAATACTGTATGTGGACTGTTCCATAATTTTTGTGAAGCTGGCAAATTTAGGCTACCTCTGCAGTAAAGACAAGAAAAATAATGAGGAAAACTTATTTAAGAAGTACAAGAGTGGTGGTATCATGATTACCTTAACAGTGAAGAGTAATTTCTACGTTTGCTACAATCCAACATTATAATTGGTAGTTAGGATCATAGAAAGTGGTTGTCATCCAGTATGAATGCAACCTTCATATTTCTGACTAACCCAGGGCCCTTTTACATAACCACTGTGTCTTACTAATGAAATAAAACCTATTGAAGAATAAAGCTGTCTTCACCTTTGATTCACACAAGAAGGCATGGTTGTGTCAGTGTGTGCATTTTAATTTGAAGGTGCCATTGTAGAATCAGCAGAGTGATAATACTAATGCTGGTAAGAGCAATGTACTACCTATTGCCACCCCAGTTCACATATGCTCACCAACTCAGGTCTATTACAATTTTTGCTGTCGGCTTGGATGCAGAACCACAGAACCTGGACCCGAACAATCTGATTAAAAGTAGGATTGAAACAGTTCCTTAAATGTTTTGAGTGTCTCGATTACTAATATTCCTTGAGGCAAATTATCTCTCTCGGGGCTTCGTTGAGTTTGTTTACCTATTCAGCACACTATTTTCCAGCCGGATGGTTATTTGTGTTGCACAATGCACTCACTTTTTCTAATAAAAGCCTACGCTGCTAATACGCGGATGCCAATATGGAGGGAGGTGGCAAGGATCAAAAAGCACAGAGAAAACAACAGAGAGTGTCAAAAGTGCGGGATCTCTTTAAACTTAACAGAAAAGAAAGCATGGCACATGAGTGTTCTGCAAAATCGAATTAGCATTCCATAATAGCATGTCCTCGATGCTGCAACACCTGAGGAGGAAACATTCGCTGCAGTCTTTTAGTTATGAGGCTCCTCTCTATCAAAATATGCCAGATAATTTCCTTTTAGCAGCTTAGATATGCTACTATAGGCTTAGGTGCTGGAGGACATATTTACAACTTTTCTTCACTCTGCTATGTTCTCCTACTACTGAACTCAATTTATGCGTTATATGCAATTACTGCTGCCATTAATTTTATATTTTCTGCAATTTGTTTCTCTTCAACAGAATCTACACCTGGACTGGCATTTCTGTATCAATGGTTGTCGTATTGCTGCCAGTACAACTTGTCTTTTTGTGTTTAACTTTTTCTCTCCTTGACATAGCCATGGAAGGAGCTACTCCTGTCAACATGCTATGTTTGCACTAATGCAATCTGTTTTTCATCCCATATATAACACTACTGGTTTAGCACTTCTCTTTATAACTTTGTTTATCTAGTAGATAAAGCCACTCAAATATTTACAGCTGCAATAAACTATTTTTACTATTTTCATCATAGAAGTTCTCCTGGATCAGTTTGTGTTTTTTGCGTGTCTGCTGACACCGGAAGCGAGTATACTGTTTTGGTCTGGCTGTATGTGATTTTTGAAGTCAATCCACTGCTGTTTCTTATTTGAGCTGCCAAGCAAAGTAGTGACAGTGCTATAAAGGTTGATCTATTTAAGGGGAAGCCGGCTTTGTGGCTCGGAGCTGGAAAGTAAGAGGTGAGACCTGCCGGTAATGAAACAAGGCGAAAATACAATAGTACAAGTTGTGGTACTTCATTTGTTGTCGGCACAAAAAAAACCTTTTCCAGGAAAGTAATTCCATATCAATAAATGTAAGACCAAAACTCTTCTATCAGGTTCCAAAAGAAATTGTTTTCAAATACTGTTCAGAAAACGTTTTCAGAGGACTCCAGTCTTTATAACTACAGTTTTACCCACAGGGGCTTTGAACACACAGTAAAACAATTAAAGACATGATCAAGGCAAAGATTATATACTGATCAGTTTTCACACCACAACAAAACCAAATTAGCTAAATGACAGAAAAACCTGAATCGACAAGGGCAGAGAAAGAAGCATGAATACTGCACAATCATTTGCAGATCAATCTGGCATATAAACATTGATTACTAAGTTGAGATGCAAACATGAATATTCATGATCAATCCTAACTAAGCTTTATATTTTAAGTAAACCCCACAAAGAGCTTAGTAGACTAAAGACAATAACTTGCAGTCTGAAGACTCTTTTAAAACACCTGTTGTGATTATGAATCTGAGAAATGGGGCTTAATGGTGTTAACATCCCTAATGATGTTAGGGAAATATTATTTACTGGATTGAAAACTAAACATTTCTGTTAACTATTCTTTAGCAGGCAAGCACATGTTCTTAGCTGTTCAAGCTAACAAAAGCAGCTGATAGCTTAGCACCAGAATCAAACACACACCTTTAAAAATACCGTCAATAAAAGGGTTAAAATGCATAAGCATGGACGGCGCGTTATGATCAATCTTCTGTTTAAAATCACCCTTTAAATAAAGTTTGTCTTAACTTTAAAAACACACCGACAAAGAACACAAAACTGAGCACGTGTGCTGCAGATAGCCTGCTAGCACCAAGAGAGCTGATTTTCACACAAACAAAACCAAACTTCATGAAATGAAAAATGTTTAGATAATTTCATCCTAAATATCTCTCTGCCCAAACTCTAACCTCGTTTGAATTGTGTTGAGTAGGTGTTGTCCGGGCAACGACGACGTTTGAAGAAAGCTCCGTGAACAAAGGTTTAGCTTCCAGCTAACCCTCGTAGCTGTGGATGAAAGACGGCTCGTTCTCTCCGCCAAACAATTGCACATTACCGTAACCACGGTGATGCGGGGCCGTTTTCCTTCCTTCAGACTCGTCTTGTAGAGATCGTGTCTCTGCAGGGAACTCTGGAGCACAGTTTGCTTCTGTAGGTGTTATGATTTGGGGTTGTTTGGTTTTTGGTTTCGGTATTTTTCTTTATATGTTCTTCACATCTCAAGTTTTGAATCATGCTTCTGTTTATTATTTTCCTGTTTTTGTTTTTGTTTCATGTTTTTCTAGTTATAGTTCTATTAGTTTGTTTCCTTGGATTTCCGTTCTGTTTAAGCCATGTTTTGCTCTTGTCACATTGTGTTTTCTGTTAATCAACTTTATTCGGTTCACCTGCACCTAGTTAATCTGCTTCACCTGGTTCACACTCCATTTATACACACCTGTTCTGTTCCCACTGTGTTCATATCGCAGAAACATTTCTCAGATCATGTCTTGTTGTTCAGTTCATGTCACCTGTTCATCATGCCAAGCCTGTCTTGCCAACCTGCCCATGTCTGTTTTGGCTGTCACCCCCTGTGAGTGAGTTTTTTGTTATTAAAAATCTTTTGCACTTACCGTGATGCTGCCTGCTAGTCTGCATTCTGGGGTCCTACGTTGCTCAAGTCTTAACAGCAGGCCTCAGAGAGAAAGTAAAGCAATGCTTACACCTCAGTTTCCTTTTTATGAATGAATACCGGATTCTTTCAAAAGTAATTCATCAGTACTTAACTTGTGCATATGATCGCGTGATCTTATGACACCCTTGGATCCAGTTTGAAGAGTTTATGTCTGTTTGCCAGCAAAGAGACATTAGCGCGCTGTTNCGGATTCTTTCAACAGTAATTCATCAGTACTTAACTTGTGCATATGATCGCGTGATCTTATGACACCCTTGGATCCAGTTTGAAGAGTTTATGTCTGTTTGCCAGCAAAGAGACATTAGCGCGCTGTTCCCCCCTATCTGGTCCCTCTGGAGGCTGTGTGGAAGAGGCAGGATGTAGCAAGAGCGGTGCTTTTATTTGGACAGTGGCGTCACAGGAAGTCCGCAGTTACCCCGTTTCCTGGCTGTGCCGGAAGTAGTTTAATGTACTTTATTTTGAGAGTTCCACAAAAGTTTGTACTGGAGTTTTAATGTTGAAATCCATGGCTGTGGTCCCAACATACCTGTAAGTGAAAGATCTGATCACTTGTCCTCTACAAAATCCATATTTTTCCCTTTATTTTTTGCTAAAATTACTGCATCAAATTGTTCAGTTGATTCTTTATTTTCTCGGTCTGCCATTTAACTGGTCTTCTTTTTTACATGTGCCTTTTCTTGTGCTTCCTAGCCATTACCATCCTATCGTCTTTTCCATATTCTGACATGTCCTTTGTTTCTCCTTCTTTGTTCCTCATTTTTTTAGACCTTCATTAAGCATTCATCTAGCTAACCTAGATAACAATTTGCTCCCCTTTAATCTTTAATTTTTATCAACAACATACATGTTATACTTCTTTCTTTTTTATATGTCTGATAATAAACTGTGTTTATCATTCTTCCTCTCTACTCCTTTTCTTATTTCTAACTCTAAACATTTCTTGACTTTTTACCGAAGCAACAGCACCCACTGCTGTTTTAATCCTTTAATGCAGCAATAATCCACCTTACTTTTGCTCCTAACTCCAGGGTAGGAGAACAAAAGGCAATGGTTCTGTATGTTGGTCCCACGGCAGTAACTACACTATACTATTAACATTAAAGCACAATGGGAACAATTCCCAAACTGTGGTACAACTGATTTAGGGAAGGGCAATTCCTGAAAACTAGGAGACGTTTCAGATTTTTTTGCATGATGAGCGTCTGTGGACAAGGTTTGCTTTTCATTTATTACATAAACTAAAACCCTAAAGGGTGGTTTGATATGCACAGTGTTAAGGAATAGACACAATGACAGATTAAAGAATGTTTTAAATTACAAAACAACCATTCTACTTCCCACCTACATTTATAATTTATTTAGTGCTGTTCTTGAAATACCAGGAGCTCCTCTTCTTAAATGCATGCTTCATTCCATATTTATATTACTCTCTTTGATCATTAACTGGCAGTTGGAGCTTATTATCTTACAGTAAAATGATTATTTACAGGATAAAATAAAAAAAGCTCTGTGCTTCACAGAAATGTCAAACATATTTTGCTCAGTTTCTGAAAAATGTGTCAAAGTACAATGAATAACTCATGAGCATTGTCCTCAACAATGTCAAATCTCATCCAAAAACTTTCCGCCTTGTTTTGCACATTAAGAATTGAACAAAAAATCTAACCTTTCAAAAAGCATCAAAAAAACAAACAAAAAAAAATCTGGCTCCGTGAAATCAGTGACTGCAACATTACTTGTTAGTTGACAAGGTATATAAAGAAACAATGTAAATGCATCAGTGTTTGCACAATCTATGTATTTTCTTTTCATATGCCAGCAGAAAGATAAAAGCTAAAGCCTCGTATTAGCTGTCAAACCACTGCATTTGGGAGCTTCATGCATTGAGGTTGTGATAATAAAAAACTAAGAAAAATTGTAAGAAAAACTGACAGCTAAAATAACAAAAACTGAATAAACCAAAGACTGAACTCGTGTCTTTGTGCAGAAGGCCAAGAATAGCTGTGTCATCAGAAACCTTCTAAGGTGATTCCTACACACTCATTCGTGTACAACGTAAAGAGAACTGGGGAAGCAATACAAACCTCTAAGTGCTGATGGAGGTAGATAAAAATCTGCAAAACAAATATCTGCAGCTGTCATTTTGTTGAAAAGGAGCTCATATGCTTCAGTTTTAAAATGAGCAGATGACACAAAATATTTGTAAAAGTAGAGATAATAAATAATTATTCACATATATATAAAGATGTCACTGATGTTTCACAGAAAGGTTGGAAAGCTGCAATGTAATTTACCAATATATCATAAACAGTCTGTTCTTAGATTGATTTGATTCAGATGATTTGATTTCATTGTTTTAAAAACTGAATAAACCAAAGACTGATCCTTAACTTGAATGTATTTGTCTAGATATGTCAATGTGTTTTTGCATTGCAGACTGCAGTTGTACATCTTAATGAGAGTAGTATATCCTTTGACACAAGGTTGAAAATACATACTAACAATTTTAACAAAAGCCTTAAAAACTGTGACATTGTAACTTTCACAAAAAGATAGGTAAAAATCATAAAACATATTTACGTTTACCTCATTTTTTAGGAGAATTTGAAGGTGAGAGAAAAAGTGGAAGTTCCTCTCCAGTGACAGCACAAGACGACATGACAGAAATAAACATCAAGAAAAAAGAGACATGGGAAAGGAAAGTAGGGGATTTTCTTTTGTTTTCCTCACCTGAAGAGGAAAACCTTTTATTTTTACTGAGGGAATAAGGTGGGAACTGAAAGGAGGTGTTCTCAAATTTAGCTTCTCCCTTCCTATTGTTATTCTGCTGATTGTGTGCGGGCAAAAATGTTTTAGTATGAAAACTATACAAGTGGCAGACAATCTTTGGAGTCCAACATTACCCTATTTATACTCAGCTAAATTTTGTTGTTCCATTTAGTGTTTGGATCCAAAACTTGTGTTTGTGTCTGCATGGGATGCTTGAATGTGTGTCTGTAAGGGGGAAGGGAGGGTTAAAGATTAGTATAAAGATTTCTTTTTCTATTTTATGTCATGCTAATTTTGTCAGTCTGTCTGGTTTTCTTAGATGTTACATAATGTGTCACTGTTCACTGCTGTACTGTGCAAAAATGTTTTTTCCGTCCTGGACGTCACCACATACATAACTTTTCTGATTAGCAAGATTTTGACTCAGCTATGGGTTTTGGTGCCTGTAAGCACAACTAAGCCTGGAAAAAAAAATGTCTTCTAATCTCAGGTGATGGACTGAAAAGCACACACATAGTTACATCAAGTCATATGTTTTGTAACTGGAACTACAATAAAAGTATATATGTGCGTAACATCAGTCCCTGACTCTGTCAAGTCAGAAAATACATCCTTCAAATGATCTTCTGATCTGTCTGGCTGCCAAAAGCCCAAAACATGGATGGACAGGCTGTTAAATTGACTGACAGACTACAAAGAGAAAACCTGACAAAGCAAGAAAAATTGAGGGAAGCTCACAGCCCAAGGCACAAAGAGCCACAAAATTAGCTTTTCTGTCTAGCTGAGGTTGGATTACAAATATTTGTTGTGTACTCTTAGTTGGACTTCCTAATTCTCTCATACTATGCCAGAAATACAACAGGTAGAACTGTAATGGGTTGTGCTAAGAATGACACGTTTTAGAGCACACGTCAGTACACATCTGAACATTGCACATAACATGTATTGTGCAGATCCACTACATGAGCTTTTGCAAAATCTCCAAAACTTTGAGCCATTTGATATAACAATTTAATGGAAACATAAAGAATAGAGTTCCTAAATTGGTTGCACTTGCAGCAGGGGACTAGGTATCATCTAGCAGAAGGTAACAAGTCCATTCAGTAAACCGGATATGTGCTGGTTCATTGGTGTGTTTTTCCCTTCTGCCTAGAAACAGCCTTCCATGGCAGAGTGTATGCCAGCTTAAATTTTACTTATAGCATAAGGTGGTCATACCTTGCTGATTTCCCATAGAGCAAAAACATAAACCTCTGGTCCAGAGCATACACTTTGAGTATGTGTAAAAGGCACAGTCTCTGCTGTAAACATGAACACATGCCATCCTGATAAACTCTTCAGTGACCTATAGCCCAGGTGAACACCAAAATACTTATAGGTGAAACCCTGACAGAGGTGTGTACTCTGTATGACTACAGGGCTCTAATATGGACCTAGAATTTAAAATTGACTCTTTAATGCTTGCTAACTTTTACATTTAGATTGTGTCATCACACCGCTGTGTGGAGTTTCTGATCTTATCTAAACAAGGTAATGAACTTGTGTCTTTGTGCAGAAGTCCAAGAATAGCTGTGTCATCAGAAATTAAAAAAAACTAACTCTCTAAGGTGATGCCTACACACTCATTTGTGTACTACGTAAAGAGAACTATATATTTTTTTTTGTCTCCCAGAATGTGTTGAAAAAGCATTTAACTGAATTATCAGGTCTAGTAGCTTGATTTGATTAAACAATCCGGCAATATTTTATGTTCTGATTTAAATCCGTTTAAATATGTTTTGAATAAAATCTGACCTTTTTGTGTGTTCTAAACCCCACAGGCTTGCTGGATTGGCACGGTTATTATGTGTCTCCTCCAGCCCATCTACACTTTGACCCAGACAATTTAGAATGGAAGCAAATTGCCAGTTTTGGCGTCAGAGACTGCTCAGTCAGCTGGGTCATTTATGAGGCAATTGCTGTCTGTTTTTTTCTTTCCTGTGAACTTCCCACAGTTACTGTCAAGGCTCCACAACAAGTATCAGTCCTGTCAAGCACCCATTCAGACAATGTGCCTTTCCATCTAACAGTTGCGGTGAGTGTTTAATTAAATGACAAATCAATCCGAAACACATCCAGCAGAGAGAAAAACAACGACTTGAAATGCTAATTATATAACAAACTGCAATTGCAGACCAGCTTCAACAGAGTTCATAACATGTTTTCTCTCTTTAGCTATATTATATATCAGATAATCATATTCTATGCAGTAGGTGCATCCTTTTAGAGGTATCTTACAAAATAACTATGAGTTATATGTTCCTGTAGAAGTGCATGCTGCTGAAGTCAAAGCTGCATCCTTTTATGCAATACACAAAATAATTATTCAATTTGAATTCAATTCAATTCAATTCAGTTTTATTTATATAGCTCCAAGTCAATGCTGTACTAGGTCCTGGTTAGAGGGGGCCAGCAGGACCACATCATCTGCAAAAAAGAAGAGACAAAATCCACTGGTCCCCAAACCAGACCCCCTCCAGCCCTTGGCTGCGACTAGAAAACCTGTCTATAAAAGCTGTGAAGAGGATCGGTGACAAAGGGCAGCCCTGCCAGAGTCCAACATGCACCGGTAATATGTTCGACTTAGTGCTGGCAATGCAGACCAAACTCCTGCTCCACTTGTACAGAGACCATATGGCCCTTAATAATAGGCTCCCCATTCCGTACTCCTGGAGCAATCCCCACAGGGCACCGAGAGGGACACAATCAAATGCCTTCTCGAGGTCCACAAACACATGTGGACCGGTTGGGCAAACTCCCATGAACCCTCGAGTACCGTGTAGAGGGTGTAGAGCTGGTTCAGCGTTCCGTGGCCGGGACGAAAACCACACTGCCCCTCCTGAAGCCAAGGTTCGACTATCGGCCGGACTCTCCTCTCCAATACCTTGGCACAGTCCTTACCAGGGAGGCTGAGGAGCATGATTCCCCTATAGTTGGAACACACCCTCCTGTCACCCTTCTTGTGAAGGGGAACCACCACCCCGGTCTGCCAGTCCAGGGGCACTGTCCCCGAGCGCCACGCCATGCTGAAGAGGCATGTCAACCATGAGAGCCCCACAACATCCAAAGACTTGAGTTACTCAGGGCGGATGTCATTCACCCCCGAAGCCCCGCCACCATGGAGCTTTTTAACCACCTCAGTGACGTCAGCCTGGGTGATGAAAGAGTCCAACCCCGAGGCCCCAGTCTCTGCTTCCACCATGCAATGCATGTTGGCAGGATTGAGGAGATCCTCGAAAAACTCCTTCCACCGCCCAATAATGTCCCCAGTTTAGGTCAGCAGCTCCCAACCCCCACTGTAAACAGTGTTGGCAAAGCGCTACTTCTCACAGTATCCGTCAGCCGCCTCAGGAGTCCCACAAGCCAACCACAGCTGATAGGACTCCTTCTTCAGGTTGAAAGCATCCCTTACTGCCTTTCTCCATCACTGGTTTTGGGGATTGCGTTGCAACAGGCACCGCAAACCTTGCGGCCACAGCTACGGGCGGCAGCTTCGACAATAGACGCAGAGAATATGGTCCACTCGGACTTAATGTCTCCAACCTCTCCCAGAATCTGGTCAAAGCTCTCCCAGAGGTGGGAGTTGAATACATCCTTGGCCAAGGGCTCCGCCAGACGTTTCCAGCAGACCCTCACTATAAGCTTGGGCCTGCCAAGTCTGTCCGGCTTTCTCCTCCTCCAGCAAATCCAACTCACCACCAGTTTGTGATCAGTGAACAACTCAGCCCCTCTCTTCACCCAAGTATCCAAGACATACAGCCGAAGGTCTGAAGACACGACAACAAAGTTGATCATCGACCTCCTGCCTAGGGTGTCCTGGTGCCAACTGCACTGATGAACAACCTTATGCTTGAACATGGTGTTCATTATGTACAATCCATGACTATCACAGAAGTCCAATAATTAAATACCACTTGAATTCAGTGGCACTAAGTCTAGCCAGGACCTACAGCATGCACTGGGGCGGTTCGCAGGTGAGTGTGAAGCGGTTGGGATCAGCTCCTCCAAGTCCGGTTCTCACCGAAAACGGTGGCTTGCCCTCTTCAGGTTGGAGGGGAGTTCCTGCCTCAAGTGGAGGAGTACAAGTATCTTGGGGTCTTGTTCACGAGTGAGGGGAGAATGAAGCAGGAGATCCACAGACAGATCAGTGCAGCTCCCTAAGCAATGGGGATGCTGTGACGGTCCGTTGTGGTGAAGAGAGAGCTGAGCCAAAAAGGGAAGCTCTTGTTTTATCGGTCGATCTACGTTCCTGCCCTCACCTATGGCCATGAATTTTTGGTCATGACTGAAAGAACGAGATCCTGGATACAAGCGGCTGAAATGAATTTCCTCCGTAGGGGGGCCAGGCACTCAATTGGCCATCCGGGAGGGGCTCGGAGTAGAGCTGCTGCTTCTCCACATTGAGAGGAGCCCGTTGAAGTGGCTCGGGCATCTATACTGGATGCCTCCTGAACGCCTTCCTCGGGAGGTGTTCCAGGCACGTCCCAGGAGATGACCCAGGACACACTGGAGGGACTACGTCTCTCGGCTGGCCTGGGAATGCCTTGGCCTCCCCCTGAAAGAGCTGGAGTAGATGTCTGGGGAGAGGGAAGTCTGGGTGACTGAGTCCCGCGACCCGGTTCCGGATAAAGTGGAAGATGACGAATACGAGTACAATTCTCAACACATGTCGTCTCAAGACACTATACAAAGTCAATTCATTCGAATCATACATATTTCAAGTCGGGTTCATACACTCCATAATTCTAACTATCAAACAGTACGGTCAGATTTGTATCATTCAAATTGGTTAAAATGTTTTTTTTTTCTAATGAAAACCCGCAGATTGCATTGAGTCAGTGGCTTGCAGCATTCACTCCTCCTGGATGTGCATGAAGCGTGGCTTGCATTGACTATGCAGCAATCCATCATACTGAGCATGTAATGACAGTGGAGAGGAAAACTCCCTTCAGTGTATTTGTAAACAACTGGACACCTCAGATACATTTCCACAGAGAGAACAACAAGTGGTACTCAATCAAGCACCATGCACTACAAACATTATCCTTTTTCATAAAACCAAATCCAAGCCAGAAATATTTGAACTATGGATGGAGCTGTCCTGTGGGTCCTTCTGCACCTGTTTGGTGCTAATTTTAAACACGTACTTGAGGGGAATGTTAGAGCTTGTTTTGATGACATGCTCTTAAAAATTCTCTGAAAAGACAAATTCTGGTGGTATTCCGAATTACCGTAACTGTAATACTTATCTTCCCTATCTTGATCATGGGAAGCCATTGTGCTCTTCCCATAAGCCTATTTTTACCTCGCTACATATCTTTCTGCAACCTTAGGTGCGACCACTAACTATTTAACTAAAATCGGAATCATATTATATGAAAAATACACAGAACATTGAAAAGGGGATCATTATTGGGTAGTATGCACAGAAGCCATGAGCTGCAGAGGATGTTGTAGATGCTAATTCTGTCTTTACATTGTCTCCAATCAATGGTGTATGGGTGGAAACTGTATTTTAACTGTTTATTTGTTTGTTTATAAGTCAGTGTCAATAACCAGTGTTATATGTATACTCACTGAGCAAAATGTACCATTTGGAACAAAAATGACCATTTGTTCAATTCTAGGGTTAAGATTAGACCTACTATTGTACTAGACAATCCCCCCTCTGAGCAACCTGCATCTTCTGCTGTCCTAAACTCGTTTTTAACAGCAATATAGTGAGTGTGTGGCTTAAAAATACAGAACTCATATATCCTGAAAGCACTTTTTTACAAGCAGTCTTTACAAAGAAACAGTATTTTCTGACACATCCGACACATAATGCTGTATGTCACAAGATCACAAGAAATAACGGTGAAATAACATAGGTTAAAATCAGATAATATAACACAGTTATTCAAGTTACAATTGATCAATAGAAACTAGATGCAGCAGATTCTAGATTCTAATCTTTTTCAGCCAATGGTTGTAGATTTGCCAAAATCAAGCATTTTTAAGATTAATTTAATAATTTATCTTATCTTGTGCTATAAAACTCAAGGCCTGATTGATTTTTATATGCTGTCATTTTATTACAAATGTGCATCACGTTCATCATAAAGCATTAGTAGCTAAATAAATTACGGACAAAGTTGCAATTAGTTACAGCAGTTTAAAAGGCTCTGGTGCTTGAGGAAGAGAGGGATACATCCACCCACACACATCTGTAGTGACTGAGGGCAAAGTGTATGATAGAAAGAGAACAAGATGGTGACAGAGAGCACAAGGAGAAGCAATGAGTGGGTAAGCCAAATTAACAAGCCATGGGTGGGGGATTGTGTGAGGTAATTTAACTACTAGATTTAGCCTTTAATGCGTTTCACAAGGGCATGTGCAGACACTGAACCTGTAATATGTGATACCTGAAACACTGGTGATTTCCAAACCTCAAACCAATGACATGATAGTTAATTTAATTGTTTCTGGATTTGCCATCATTTAAATCTGGATTGTTTTAGAAAAAAAGAAAAAAAATCTAGTCCAAGTAAACAGTTTTAAACAGACTTTATCCCAGCTATTTATTATCTATTATTAATCATCTGATTCTATAAGTCAATACAATGGGGTTAGCTGAAGTATACTCTTTAAATAGGGAAGGTGCTGGCGCATGCTGCTGACATTTTCACAATGCCTCAGTAAGTTTCAGGTTTTTATTCTGTCAGATGTTATGATAACAGTCTTGATGCAGATGTAACAAAAAAAAAAAGATCAGTACCAAGACTTTATGAGCCGTGCTGATCCGAAAGGCAAAAACTGGGTCAGCAGCAAAAATAGCCCTAATCAGGAAATACAGTGAAATCTGTTCAAGGCAAAGATGTAGCTGCATACTACTTTCTGTTTTGTCTGTTTAGTCTCTTACATTTTACAAATATTGTAGTTGGATACCTATAGCTAATGATTCCAATCTGGTTTTCTTCCCCTTTTCTGATGCTATGTATTAAAATACAATCTCTCATATCACCAAGTGCTTAGAAAGTTAAAATATATATGATCTAAATAACAATATACACTAGAGCTGAGTATATTAGAGACAATAACTAATATACATGTTTTCTGTTCACTACACTAACCACTGCTTAGTGTAGTGAACCACAGTTACTGCATATTTTAATATAAATTGACAATTTACTGGATAATAATTTGGAAAAAGTAAGTAAACAAAGACA
The DNA here is from genome assembly GCA_036250325.1 of Characodon lateralis. NCBI lineage: Eukaryota > Metazoa > Chordata > Actinopteri > Cyprinodontiformes > Goodeidae > Characodon > Characodon lateralis. Next base: position 3,897 of record JAHUTJ010017611.1, on the reverse strand, counting down.
AAAAAATATCTCTATCATCTGAAGTGCTCTAAGATACTGTGTAACAATATTCTCACCACACCATGACTTTCTCCTTTCTTCTCCTTGTTATTTTGTATAAATCGCCATGTTGTACCATGCTAACCTTTCATTTTGTTAATTCTGTGTATAGTTAGATCCAGGGGTGTGGTGTGTAGCATAGCAGTAGAACAACTATTATTACATGATCCAGTTTTGCACCCAAGTTTGTAATGATACATCTTTTATAGGCAGACAGTCCTGTGAGATCACGACATCATTACAGCCTGGCTGCCATTGGGTTAAGATAAAAGCTTAATAAGATAAAAAGATAAAAACAGTTTACTTTTCGTTGTGTTTCAAAAAGTTAGGTACCTTCTCCAACAATATCTAGTGTGCATTTTCTGTTGTCTTCTGTTGATCTCGAGCAATGATAGTTGGATGGGGTATTTTTATGCATAAAGAAGCAATTAAATTAAACTATCATTAAACTATCATTAAGATACAACTGCACCTCATGAATCTGTTAATCATTTTAACATAAAACCTTAACATATTTATATCATAAAAAAAAAAAAAAAAAGTCTGATTTGTTTTTCAGGATTAGTTTAAAGTTGCTGAAGAAGTACTCAGAATGGTAGGCTGATGTTTTGAAAAAGCTTCAGAATGTAAAGGATATAGTGAGATAGTAATCTTGACCGCGCTGATGGCAGGAATGAAAAGCCCTCTCTTTAAGATTTTAACCTATGAACAATCTGACTTTTTCAAGTTGTAACATTACTTAACATTGTTTTACAATTAACATTGTTTTACATTGTTTTACAAAAATGTTTAAACAACAGCAAGGGCATTTAACGTATAAAAGGCTAAAACCAGTGTATCTTTTTCCCATGTTTCTGCACTTAAGCACAGTCCATTTTATGCAGGTATCAACATATAGAGTGATCTCCAGCATGTAGAGTGCATTTTGAATCAGTGGTTTCTCTTGATTTGCTTTCAAGCAATTTGCCTAAGGTTAATTTAAAAAAATGCTGCAGGGCACACAGACGCCCTTCTCCTTCAAAATTAAAATGTTTAGCACTTGATTTTAACTTGCAGCAGGAAGCCATCGTGCTTTGAGATCTGACTTGGTCTCAAAGCAAGTGCTGCCATGTGCTTCCAGGAACGTCTAGTATTTTCTTTCATGTAGTTACTGTGCACCTAATACATTTAAAGCCTAACAGTGACCTTCATCTGTCAGTTAGTGCACTTTGTTGGGTAGAAGAGTGTCTGACGAGCTGCATTTAACAAGACGCACTGAGTTGCACTGACAAAGTCTTTGATTTATTGGACTTCAAAAGTCTAAGATATTTTCTTCTCTATAGAATCAGCAGTGCTTTGTGTAGTTTTTTCCCAGTACTAGAAGATGACCTCTTTTATGTATCTGAGTTGAAAAGCCCGTAAAACAATAACCCTCTACGGGACCCTAAATGTCCAGAGAGGCCACAACCAATTAAGAGGAATTGGTCTGTCACTGTTCATTCTGTAAACTGTTCAGAAGCAAAAAAGCGAACAATCAACAAAAACGGTAAAGATGCTGTAACCAGACTAAAGTGCTCTCAAGTGAATGTGTACAAGATGGCTAGAAATTGCTTTTATTCTTCTCTGGATGTAAGCAATTGCTTTCATGCGCACCCCACTGCTCCTTAACACTTTTCAGAGGAGAGTCATTTGAAAAGGTGTTCTTGTTTCTACTTCCCAGAAGTAGCATTGTATTTTACTGAATTAAACTCCAAATTGGCCACTTGAAACCTGCCTAAACCCGCTGATCAACACGTTTCTCTCTTCTAGGCAGAAAATACATTCATTTGTTGTATTGCAGATAAATCAGCTTAAATGTACAAACTGTTATCAGCAAATAAATATTAGATGTAAAACTGAAAACCCATATGTAAGACTAATTTTAATACATCACCAATGCTATGCTTATTTTTGAAACATTCTGGGATTGATGCTAGTGACAACTAAACATTTCTGTCAGTGTTGTGGGTTTGGAGGCAGGACCGGGATGCAAACAAAGTCCAAAATGGGAGATCCTGACAATTTCATTTATTTTCTGAGGTTTTAAAGAATATTTTCTTAAGGAGTTTAATTATCTGTTTTCACAATATTGCATTATTTTTATTATATTTATTACTAAACAGCCATTGAGCTACACAAACAAAAGAGATTGGTAAAAACTTTGAATCCCGGAACGCACAGCATTTACCCATTTTCAGAACAGCCCCAGGAAGAATGGAATCCAGCTTGAATCCTCATGACATCATAGTACAAAACTCTGGTGAATACTCTGTTCCCTCTCTTCACCTGCAACAATCGACTTGTTGCATAGGGGAGACAACCGCGTGAACATCTGAATGTTCTGATTATGCCGGTCAAGTAAAGGGCTACTTACATGATCCAAGGTAGAATACCATCTGATGTTTGTGAACCCGTCAGTCAAAAAACGGACAAAATAAGTCAAGTTGTCTTAATATTTCTTTCTTAGCTTCTGCAGAAAATGAATCTGAACCAGAGATTCCCAAGGAAGAGATGGTGTCTCTAATCATAGTGGCTTTCACCACTGCCTGAAGAAGACAGCATCGAAAACGCAGCTCTGCATGCCTTATGTTTACAGTAGATGCAGAAACTTCAAACACCTGAATTGTTGATATAAAAAGTGGTGTCTGGTGTTGGGGTCATCCATTTTGGTCGGACAGACTGACTAGGCTGCACAGTTCGACATGTGCAGCTTGACAGGAATCGCAGCTCTAACGTCACCCGGGATTATAAAACCAGCGGAAACCAAACTTTCGTTGCCATTTCAAGCGTGTCTCACGGGACGACGCAACGGAGGCGCATATCTGGAGAGGGAAAATCTCATAGGCAAACTTTCTCTCCACACAAGCGGAAGAGCTTGAAAGCTGGAAACCTGTCTGATACAAGAAAGTCAGAAGATTCATAACCGATCGAAAACAACTTGCATATTTCTTCATTAAATTCTGCAAACAACAGTTTCAAAATTGTGAAAAAAAAAAACAAGCGTAGAAAATAGTAAAATGATTGCACGACTCAAGTGAAAAACCACAGAGGTTCGTTGCCAAGGAGATGAGTTTCCTCCTTGTTGATTCAGTCGACTGCAACGGTTCCTCATATTCTGCCCATTGTAGACGGATGAGAAGTTTACCATTTCTGAGTTGATCACAGACGGACGATATTCTGGTTTTCCTCCCCCTTTTTCCCCATCCTCCAACCAGTGAGGAGAAGAAGTCAACGTCAAAGTAATTTTGTTCTTTTTATATTAAATTAGATAGATGTATTTAGAGGTCTGGGCAGAGTGAGGCATAGTTTAGGGTGGTTTAGAATCACCAGTAGTTAATCCAAGGTATTAACTTGTTGCATGCAATACTGATTGAAGTGTTTTATGCTGAGCTGTTTGATTTGGTGTGGTGCTGAATCGTGGAGCGCGGATGCTATCAGCAAGGTGCATGTTCATGTTTTTGTCTGGCTGATCCCAAATCAGCCAAGAGTTAGAAGTTGGACTTTTAAAAGTTTTCCATTCAAAGCAGCTTCGGTCTGGGCCTTGTGGCCTGACCACTCCTTTGACCCAGTTTTATTACTGGAGTTTTCCCATCGCGCTCCAGCCTTAGAGTTTTATGGCACCTTTTGAGAATTAAAATCATGTAATTTCATGCTATTAGTTTAGTTTGCATGTGAGAACATTAAACTGAGATTTAACATTAGTGAGGCTTGAGGAGAGAGCACAGATCACAGCAGGGGTCAGGATGGCACAAGGGTGAAGCAGAGGTTAGGAAGTTCTCAACAGCTGCAAGCAGTAAAAGCTGGCTGTAGGGACAATAAAGCAATAAATGTCAACTTTTG